>JAUBOD010000810.1:609017-621549 GCA_032353885.1 Nothura maculosa
TGCCCGCTGGAGCGGGAAGGTTGGACTAGATGATCTCTAGAGGTCCCTTCCAACCTTGAAGATTCTGTGATTCTGTGCTAATATTTGCAGAAGACATATTTTTTTAAAAGAAATGGTTCAAATCCTTGTCACCATGGAGTGATGAGGATAATAGTTAGAAAACTAAAATCACTCATTTTCTGATCCTTATTGATGAAAGAGGAGCTTGCTCTTCCATTCTCTGAGAATGGTGCCACTTCAGCACTACCATCTGTATTATTTTCCATAAATGAACATGTTGACTTGTGTAGATTTGTGTTTTAGATGACTTTCTGGTTTATTCAGAGAGCTCCATGAGAAGGCAGCTTGCCATGGTCAAGAAGAAATCAGTGTCACAGCTGTAGCATAACATTTGAAAAAGTATTTTAAAATATGTATATTGCAGAAAATAAGTATTGTGGTAGCTGCACAGTGATAAGTCTAGTCTGGAGACTACAGAACCTTATTGTAATAGACTCCCAGATTTAGTGGATCCCTTTTCTCATCCCTCTTAAACGAAGTGCAGTGCCTGTGTTACAAATAGTAGATTACGATCATATAGATTATGGTCAAATTGTTCAAACTCTGTACTCACAGTGTTTATATGAAAACATTAATTAACAGATTTGATTTTCAGGTGGAGAGAAATCTTACAGCTCTTCTTTCCTTTAATGTAGGTTTTGGAGTGAACTGCTCTAAGAGGGAGTGAACAGCTTAGGCTGAAACATGATACATGGAACATTTGTGCTGCCCTTGTAGTGGCATCGTGTGGGTGAACCAAGTCAAAGAGGCCAAATGTGTCATCCTGTCTGGCACCATGGGCCTCTGAGGGAAAAAGGAGCTGTTAGCAGAGGAACTCAGATGTTTTTTCTATCAGTGTGGGTTGCGTGTTAGGTGTTGGGGAAAATGCTGCTTTTTAGCCTCAGTATGATATCTGAATTTTTGAAATCATTAGACTATCCATCCTGTTTGAAAAACAATTGCTGGATCTGACCCTAAAATAATAATCTCAGAGACCTAGGAAAGTGTGCTTTGAAAATGTTTAATTGATTTTCAAAAACTCCTAGAATATCAAGGCCCTAGTGATTTTCATTGATAGTTTTTAGCTGTCTGCTATGTGCTGTCCTACTTGAAGTCATGTGTATTTATTTCCTGAGGAAAGAACTTCATATCTTCAATGAAAACACGTTTTCAGATTTGAATATGAATTTGAATATCACTTATTCTCCTTTCACTTGTATTGTCTTTTCACATAATGCAGTTTAATGCTGCTAATTAGAAAGGAGTTGCTTATAAGCCACATTAACTAAGGTCATAAGTGCCACCATGCATACATGTTCAGAAATTTTAAGAGTTAAATCGTATTTTCTGGGTTGATTCTGGAAACTATTATGATATTGTGCCTGGAATGAGCTGGGTGGAATTGTGTGTTTAAAATCATTTGCATGTGATTATTAGTCTGCCACTGCAGATTTGCAAAGACTGTTCAGCCTGACACGCAGGTTATATGAACTTCTTTGCTCTGAGCAGATCTGTGGTTTTGGAAAAGATCTTTTAGACCATATTTTCAGCTGACAGAATTTGGCCTGGCTCTACAGATTTAAGTGAAAATAGGCCAATTTACGGTCGCTTGGACTTCTGTTCTTTCTGTTTTATGTACTTAAGATTAGCAGCTACCTATAATATCTGTATATAAACAGAGAGTTTTGTGAAGCCATTAATGTTAAAAAGGAAAAGTGAAAAAAATTACATTCAGCAAAACTTCCTGCGGGGGTTCATTTCATTATTCTTTTGTAAGAACAGATTAGGAGAGTTAAATTAAGACAAGAAAATATTCAATAAAGTTTTGTCAAGCAGTTGCAATTGGAAGCCAGTAGGAAGCAATTTAGCTTCACCTTGAAGTGTTACTGTCCTTAAAAAAAATGTGCTTTGTTTAACTGTGCTTAATGAGAACAGTTTGCAGCACCTATTCAAAGGACTGATTTTTTGCTCCTCTTCTTCATACAGCATCAGAATCTTGTATCCTAAGTTCACTGATAATTCAAAGATAATTTAAATTTGAATGAATGCTCCTCTCATTTAGGAAAGATTAGGCAAGCATCTGGCAGAGTGCATGTGGTAAATAATTTTAGATCAAGGAAATAGCCTAGAAGTCTTTGTGAATCTAGTTTTCTACCTTTATCCATACTTACTTTTCAGTGTTTCTAGGACAGACAAGAAAAGAAAGTGATCCAAGTTATTGAATTCAAGAATATTTTAGAAAATCACACTTTTTCCTCAGTGATCTTAGCTTGAGTGGTAAATATACAGAGCAATAAAAACACTTTTAATAGCCTGTGTGTAATATTCAGGTAGCTCAGTGCAGTGTTCAGTAAAAACAGATTGTTTATGTATAGATACCACCAGCCTAAAAACAATTACTGCACTTGCTAACATAGCAGTAGTTCAATTAATGAAATATATAACAAGAGCAAAATACTTAATGCAGAAGTAAAGTTGTGGGAAAAGTAAAAAAGGAGGAAAATATCTAAGTATTATTATGGTACTATGATTTAAGCATTTAAAAGGCTGCACATGAAAACGTTATCATAGCAGCAGCATTAAAATGACAAGATTGCTACAAGAGAATGCATTTCACTTCTGTGATTAAAATAAAAATAAATAAATAAAGGTAATCTCTTGTGTTGCCATTCTTTAATATGTTAGTATAATCCATGAATCCCTTGGGAGAGTAATAAGGAATATATCTAGAGTAGTATGTGGATGAATATAGAGGACTTTGGTCTTTCGTTTGGTAACGTAAATTTCCTTTCTTAAAATATTAAAATATTGTCTGTGCACAACTGTTTTGGAATGGATTGCTAGGGAAATATTTGAATATGAAAATGTGAACTACAGAGGATCTTCTGCCTGCTGGCCATGATAATTATAAAATATGTGTCAGGTTTATTAGAGATATAAATGGGAAAGGCTGCGCTTTGGGATTTCATTCTCCCTTTGCCTTTGCTCCTTGCTTCATTATAATTCTGCAAAGCACCTGTGAAGACACAATATCTGCAGTGGAGACATTTCACATTCATTTTGAACAGGTATGCATCACTTCACTGGATTCAGAGGCTCAGTTTCTCCTGGCTGAGTATATGACAATGTGGCCAGGAGGGCGAGTGGCAGAGCTTGCACAGTTTCAGCAGGCAGGACACATAGCAAGTGAATAAATATTGTATCTATGTAATATTCTTCACTTACAAAATTTGTAGCTATGAACAAGCAGCTTCAGATACCACAAAATATAATGGCTGGCCAAGCAAGTGACTTCAGATCAACGTGACAGCAGATGTCATATTGAAGTGTAACTTACCAGGAATGATGTTATAATTTATATAGCAATTCCAGTAATACTATTTCTGGCACCATCCAAAATGGCAGCAATAGTATTCATCTAACATAATTTTCTAGGAGCAAATGACTGTCCTTTGAGAAAAGCACATAACTAATTTTTAGTGTACAATGTGCTAACTGTTCAAAGTGCATAATTATTTTTCCTAATGTGGTGAAAGTTTGTACATATAGACATATCTCTGTATGTGAGAAGGAGATCTTGTATCTAAATTCTTATAAATACAATAAAATGCAGGACTTATTATGAAAATTAGTTGTAAAAAGTTACTATAAAAATGAAATATGACTTAGTGCAAATACTATGGACTTTAATATTTGCATTACTATTGAAATCCTCTATTTGTTACAATTATTAGAGTATCTTTCTCACTATGTTCGTGCCTATGTCTTATTTCAGATCTTAATTCACTCTAGTAACAGGAATTACTCTGTTTGACTTGCTGCTGTTCAAAGCTCTTTCGGCAACTCAAAAGACATCTTTCTATGGGATCAAGATCTATGTAGAGGAAGTAGGCAAAGACTATTTGAAGAATATTGTTCCACATTTACTAAGAGGTTCCCATGGAAATCTCATTCAGCTGATGTTAACATTTTGGCAAATTGCCTGTCTGGTGAGGAAATAGTGTTTTTAGGGCTTCCCAAGGAAGCGGTAGCTGCGGGACAATGTGTGTGGTTGTCCTGATGTGCCGCATCCTGTCGAGGCAGCGATGAGAATGGTGGTTTCACCAGGGGCTCACGGTTAGAGGCAGGGACTGCTCTGCGATTTATGCTCCTTGGAGTGAGTTCTACTGTAAGATAAAGTAACGGCAAGTTAGTTTTTATCAGCCTTTTGGCAGAAATGGAGGTTTTATTTATTTATTTATTTATTTGGAATATCAACTTTTAATCAAAATGAACCAAAAAGTACCAAGTTCGGTGCAAAATTGTGCTTGTCAGTAAACACACGTTCTGCCATCTAGTGACCAGAAGTTGTACTGACCAGTTGCAGCCGACTAGAAGCCAAACGTAGTTCTATTAAATATTGCACTAGAACCTACATGGGAGAAAGAGTAGGAGGGTCTATGAAGAAAAAAAAAAAAAAAGTGTGCAGAACCCTTTTTCAAGCTCATGGAAGTCTGTAATTAACTAAATCTATTGAGATCAATTAATAGTTCTGTACAAAATGTAATGGGATAGACTGGCACTTTACATATTTCTTTAGCCATTTTCTTTCTTTTGCCCCTCTATCCCCACCTTCCCCTTCTCCTGGGATTTATGTCAGCATTTTCTGTGTTTTCTGAGTAAAACCAGTTTTGTGTTAGCACGGTGAGGATGCCTGCGTAAGACAACCAGACAGTTTGTATTGACACAGATTCTAGTTACAACATTGTTTAATATTTATTCTGTAGACAGGAATAATTGGAAACTGAAAACCTTCATTTTGTTATTTACAGTTCAGAATGAGATAGGATCCTAGACAGAACACTCCTAGGATGCTGTGGCTGAGCCGACAGCCTCTTTTGAGAATCAATTCCCTCTTATTTTTAATATTCGGACTTTCAGGGAACTGTGCATTGTTTTCACCTACCACCGGGCTGGTAGAAGCTGAGGACGCTTGGGAGCTCCCACAGGTTGCTTTGCGTTTACCAGCTATAAAGGTCTCAGAATCGCATCTTTAGTTCAACGGCTTCTTCATACTGTCATTACCAACAATTATGCTGAAAAATGCATTTCCTAATGCCAGCGTATTCTCTGCCATTAACAATACCATAATTCATTATTAGATGGAGCACCTATAACCAGAGTGATATATTTACATTGTGAAGGTCTTATGATGTGTGACATAAAAATAACTGTAAGAGCCAAACCAGCATGGTTTATAATGCCATTTTATGGCTAAGATTTATATGCAACAACCTTACAAATACTATTAAACAGGCGAGGCATAAAATTTCTTTGACTTAGACTTACATTTAAAGACTGTCCACCTGTCAAAAAGAAAGCACTAGCCAGTGGTGAGTAGAACCTTGCAAAGCTGGGTTTTTTTTCTTTTGTATTGTGCAGTTTTCCTACTTTGCCTTTTTATACTGTTAACAGATGTTTTTTCTTCTTTGTTCCTACAGAGAGCACATGGCACCTCTCTTCTCTCCTAAAAATGTACACCTACTTTGGCTGCAAGATATTAGCTTCTCCTTTAAAAACTAAAAAGGTTACTCAATAGGAATAAAATTCCCATAACATAACATAAAAGGAAAGGTAAAGCCGATGAGACTACAGATAGGAATTGCTGTAAAAAATACTCAACTGTGAACTTTGACATTTCAGAAATTTCCTTTCCCGAAAGGCATGAAACACATGCTTCATAGTTATATATAAAATCAAATGATAAAGCACATCCAGGTTATAGCATATGCCTTGCTAAAATAATTTAAAGTATGCATCCTTTGTGTACAGCTGAAAAGAAAAAGAATACACTTCTTATTGCAGGAAACTGTTGTACTTCCATAAGTGCTGCAGAGCCAGTGATGGCAGTATAATTTCCCCTATCAGATAATTAAAGGTCTAATTTTCAACTACAAGCACTAGAGTATGATAAGAGTTCTTGTAACTCACAATTTGGTTAAAATGATCCATACAAAATGTATGCACTTCCTGACTTTTTGAAGGTCTGCCAGGCTTCCACATTTTGCTATGTGAAAGCAATACTTTTATTTTTGTGTGATACTTTTGTGTGATACTTTTGTGTGAGTTTTATTTAGGCAGAATATGGAATAACTCTTAACATTGCATTTTTTTTTTGCTCAGGACTAAGTTATAATTACATCTGTGGTTTCTGAAATAAGCCAGGTACCTGTTTGCTGATGAAAAGATTCTGCTCCCGTCTTTATTTAATGAAATAGTCTGATTGGTATCAATGGACTGTAGTTTCAAGTAAAAGCTAGAAAAGATTTTTGCTTTTTCATCCAAGAGAAAATTAGGACAGGCATCAACATAAAATTCTGATCAGAAACTCATGTGTCCAAAATTCCTTGTTCTGGATTGGGAAACATCTTTTCATCAGCAACAGCTAGCTTGGAAGAGCAAGAATGAAAAAAAAAAATCCTTTATTTAGACACTCAATTTAACATCCAATATTATTTTTCAGACATCATGTGCTGAATCATCCTGACCTGAACTTGCAGGGTCCCTCTATGCCAGACAGTGTCTGGAATAAGATGCTCCCTCACACCTTCTCCCCTACAAACAGCTCTTAGAAACTGCTGTGTGATTTGATCATATTTTAAACTGACCTGGGTTAAAATAAAATGCTTTCCCAGCCCACATAGCATTTAAATAGTTCCTCCATGAATTACTGAGGGAGAGCAAGTGGTATAAGCACAAGTAGCAAATATAAGTGGTTCATCTTCTACATTAGTGTTTTAAATAGGATTTATAAATGGAGGAAACTTTTATTCTATTTAGTTTTTATTGTGACCTATGACAGTCACTTAAATAAAATATCATAAAATGTTTCATAAAAAGAAATGCATTACTTTGGAGCTTCATAGATTAACCCATTTTGAGAGCACTGTTTGTACTTGGACACAGAAACTGGAAACTTTGATCCTATGGTGAAAATGTGCTTGACCCTTATTTTTCTTTTCTTCAGAGGCCTGAATTTTAATGAGGCTTTTAAAGTTCTCACTTAGGCCTGCCCAGTGTGTTTCCTGTTATTGCTTTTGTTCTCAGGCAGCATTTGGTTAAAAACTTGAGCTGAATATGAAAAAGAGAACATTGTGTAAGTCTAGTTGCATTTTTTGACAAGACATACAATGAAATATTTTTGTCTCTATTTTGAAACATTTATTGGCATTATATAAGTACTTAATATATCAAAGGTATACTAGTTAGAAAGTTCATCTCAAAGACTGTCAACATTAGTTAATGTGAATTGAGCATGTAAATTAAAAATGTGTTGCTGCTTCATGGAAAAAATGAAAAATTCAAGGTATGATTAGATCCTTTATCGATGAGTTGCATTGTATTTTGTTTGATGATACTCACCCTGCTCTGCTGAATGGAGCTGCATATAAATTGTAACACTGGAAACTGATCTCCCAGGATTTCCCTGGCCTCTTCCCTCAAGAGCTTGGTTCTGCCAGACATTGCTTATACTTCCAGCCAGTACAGAAACCGCAATTTCCCTGTATGCCTCTGGAAAGCCTTCCTGTAGCAAAGGTCTCCTGTTATTGCACTCTTGCAACTTCAGAGAGAAAATGAAGTTTTCTGCAAGAATGGTGCCAGATCCTTTAACCTGTTTGACTGTTCATTCAGCAAATCAGAGCAAAACTGCCTTACTTACACAGCCCCTTCTAGGGCATGGAGCCTGTGAAAGACTCCGTCCCTCACTCATGGGGTCAAGTACAGTTTAAATGGTACTTAAATCTGTACTGCAATTTGCATTGTAAAGAATAGCATTCTAATCTTAATTTACATAAAAATATTGATAGTTAAGGATTTCACACAGCATAAAAAGTTACCTTGAATCAGAGGATTTTGTGGTGGAGGCACATTTTGTAAAAATATTCATAAAATATTATAATGTGTAGGTGTGTAGACATATATATTTACCTATATACATAAATATAAAAATAATTCAACACTCTCTTATGCATTTCTAGGATGTATTAAAATGTGCAATGTTTAATTCTCAAACTGTTTTTAATTAACTAGATTTTTTGAATATGCTCTTTAGAAGGCAAACTGCATTGCTGTTTACAGATGAATATATTTTTTTGTTTTAAATGGTGCTCTGAATGAATATTTACAGAAAGAAATGCTAGGTTTGAAGAACTGATCAATAACTTAACAGGAAAAAAAGCCCTCTATGCTGATTTACCTCTTAAAATTATATTTACCTTTTAATATTTTTCCTCTACCTAGACATTAGAACTTCTTGTTCAAATTAAAGATTTATCAAAACAACGTGTTTGACAGTAAAATTTATTGAAAGCACTTGCATCTTACATAATGTTTAAATCTTTTGAGGCAGGAAGGTAAGTGGTATTATCTTCATCACTTTTTAGGTTGGGGAGAATTTTAATTTTATATTTGTAAGATGCAAGAAAGATATTTTTGAATGTTTATCTTTGAAGTGATTCAGACACTTTCTGCCTCACCAGAAACTTCAGGTAGTTGCAGCTGAAGTTACTTCTATGTTGCCTCACAGTTCCCAATATAAGCTTCCTAAAGCAGAGTACCACCAGTATTTACAAATAGGGTACCAAGCCATGGAAAGCTGTGTGACCCTGTGCCATGTGCCTTGTGCTCTAGGTGTCCCTGGTAGAGCAGGGGGTTTGGACCAGATGATCCCTAGAGGTCCCTTCCAACCTTAACCATTCTATGAATCTGTGTGCTTGGGAGAAAAGAGGGAACTGTGCTGAAGAGGCAATAGTCTGTCCATAAGTGCAATGCCCCCTCCGCATTTCATCACAGAGATGGAAAATGGACTTGGAGGTAGAGGTTTAAGAGGACCAAAAAGGGAAAAAAACAACAGTGATAGGCTAAAATATGACACACTTGTCTCTCACAATGTGGGCCTTTCTACACCATCGATTTTTGTGTAGATTTTCCCATTAAAATCGATGGGGAGTTCTTTTCAGATACTGAGGGCAATATATATCCTGTAGTCTCTATAACCAAATTTTCTGAAATTTAGAAGTTAACAAAAACTTATTTTGCTGTATTCAGCCTAAAGATCAAGCAGTTCACTTGCTAAATTGTTATTTGGAATCAACACTATTCCTAAAGATAATTTATTATCCCTAACGAAGGCTTCATCAACCTGCAAGATGAGTGCAGAAATAGAAGTCCAAGCAGTTGGAGGAGCAACAGTCTCCACCATAGAACAGCAGTGTCTAACACTGTTACAGCCATTTCCTGATGTGGTTTGCACTGATTTAAAATATAAAAATAAAATGCCTGCATTTGAATAATTAATTTTGTCCTATGTCATGCAGCTGATTTATATGTGTCACTGCATAGAATGTTCGTCCATACAGTAAATTCATGTTTGGAAATATGCAGGCACAGATTTAAGTATTTATTAAGATCTGAGTGTAGCAAAATTAAGTTGACGTTAACTGCCAAAATCACTTGCTTGTATCTTACAAAAAACTTCCAGGTATGTTTAGGAACATATTGCATGAGACAGTATGTTACTTTTGAGAAATGTCTACACACAAGCTTTCATAAACCTTTATTCTGTCTTTAGAATTTGGAATGATGGGAGATCATACAATTAAAAGTCAGCGACCTCGATCTGTTCATGAGAAAAGGGTCCCTCAGGAACAAGCTGATGCTGCTAAATTTATGGCACAAACTGGTAATACATCAGTTACATTTTTTCTATTTACTGTTGTTAATTTTAGCAAAACCACTGCATGTTTCCATAATCTTTTGCTGCATATTTGTCAGTTTTCTAAGCTGATACTTTTTTTGAATCATTTATTATTTTTTTTCACCAGTTAAAGTCCATAAATAAAGTAGCTGAGAATTAGGTAGATAATATGTAGATACTGAATAACTTAGTGTAAAATAGAGTTTATTTTGTAATAAAAATAGTCTTACACAGGACGGCTTCTCGTGACATTAATTTTTTTCAAAGACATTAAGAACGTGCTTCAGAATTTCTAGATAAATAAACTAATCCCAGCTTCAGGCATTTATCAAAGTAATTAATTACTAGGATGATTTTGATGTGCATACATTCAGCATTTCCTATATTTGTCTCAGCACAATCCTTTATTCTCTCATTTTGAGATGCATAATTGCTGAATGAATTTGGCCGTAAACAGTTATTAATTGGATGTGTAGATTATCTAACAGTTGTTCATCTAATATATTTTTTCTAATTTTGTTCGAGCAACTGCGTCTTCTTTAGATAAAGATACTGAAATAACAATACATACCCAGATTTGTAGCTATAAAAAAGAGAAAGTTTGCCAACAGTTACTACAGCTGCCTTTGAAGTCAATAGTAAAGTTTCAGTGGGGAGCTGGATTAAGTTTTAATGCACTAACATTATTTCCTGTTCTGACATAGGAAATGATCTGTGCATCTGTTGGTAAAACCTTTAACTCGTTATGATTCCTACATACTCCATACCACTAAGTTAGTGTAATGAAAGTCTTGTGCCACAGAAGTATTGTATGGATTTGAAACACCTCACCTTGTACTCTGTAGATACTAACCTAGAAAATATGCCTGCATCAATCATACATAATGCTTCCAGTTTTATATTCACTTCAGCAAAAAAGCTAGTTTTGCATCTAGTTATGTTGCATGTTTGAATTCTGTAATAGTAAGGTGCTTTACTTAACAGATTTGCAGAAATCATATATTAAGTAGTCTAAATACATGTATAACAAATCAATACAGATCTCTCCGTTAAGGGATTTAGAGGAAGACGTCTATTTACCTCCCATTAATCTCTAGGACTACTTTTATGGCTAACTCCCATTTGATACTACTGTAGAAAACTTCATTTGTATGTCACACATAAATGGAAGAAATAAGCCTAGAAGCCTCTTGGTCTCATGCAGTTTTTGTTCGGGCAATTAGAACTGATGACTTACATATTTAGCTTAAATTTTCAATGTTAGTTGTTTACTGCATAGAATAACACTTGTGCTTTTATGCTTCTTGAATTCATACAATTACTCTAAAATAAGTAGGAGAATACATTTAATTTAGAATCACAGAAATCTGGAAAACTATCTAATAATTTCTAGCCATCCATTGCAGTGCATGGGTGTTAAAGAACTGCATTATAAATGCACTGCTACTATCTTCTCATTATATTGTGTATGTGGAGTGGGAGTTCAAAATTACACAGGCTTTGTTTTCAAGCACTTGTTCTGAAAGCATGTGAGATGTATGAGCAGAGCATATAAACTTACATGCCCAATTTTGAGGAAATTAACTTTTATGTACTGTAGGTTAATACATTTTAAATAATACTGTGCTCTTTTGAACATAGCTACTAATTTTCATCTCTTCTTCATTTTGATTTTCCTTTGTAGTGATCATTGCATATTTTCTTCACCTCTAGTGCATTCATTTTCTTGTGATATAATTAATGTGATATATTCTTAATGTCATAAGGTGAATCATAAGGTTCATAAGGTAACATATCTCATGAATTTACCTAATCACTAAGAAGCCTTTGAGGTTTATCTTGTAAATGTCCATTTAAGTTCACAAGATTTCTGCTGTTTTTAGCCTATTTAATATTTTCTGTGTGAAAAGCAAATACAAAAGTGCAGCAAAATGAATGTGTGCTTAAGGACTAGAGACACAGGAATTGAGAATTGTCCTGGAAAACATTTAAAAAAAGCCTTTAATACTGTTTTAAGAATAGTGGATTTAATCCACGGAGTTTTCCTGGGAAATTGACAAGTTTTATATGTGATATTAAAATATGCATTTTCATGTATATATGTGAGTGGTATGAGGTAGTGAAACATACTTTTTTAACAATATTATGTGATTAATTTATTGTCCTATATTTGTCATTTTATGTTTTTGGACTGATCCTTTCCTTAGGTGTTATGGAATTTAGAATGTATAACGCAGGTAAGTGTTACCCAGATCAATGAGGCCATCCATACAGTAAGTTCTCTTTCCTCTTACGTGTCTAGCAACAGAGGAGAATGAGGATTTGGTTAACTTGCCAACAGTTAACTTGATATTATAGGTTTAATATGATACACACAAAAAAACAATAGTTACACAATAACTGAAAACTGTAAAGAAAGTAAAAATTAGACCTTTTGTAATTCTCATTTCAGAAGAGGAAAAAGAGGAAAGAAAAAAGATCGATCAAGATGAATATTTCATAGACAGACTAGTTTTATCCTAGAAATTAAACAAAAATCTTTTTAGCTATATGAAAAAGACTATCTATGATATGATCTGTCTGTAAAGGTTTTTCCCTTTAAAATACTGTAAAATAGGTAATAATAATACTGTTAGCATTATAAAGCACTTAAAGTTTTTAAGAGGTAATATTAATTTTAAAATTTACTCAGTCACAGTTCTTAGCATCATGCTACTGGATTTTTAATATTTCAAGAGTTAAAGTCCACTTTTTTAC
>JAUBOD010000810.1:621649-633500 GCA_032353885.1 Nothura maculosa
AAATTTACTCAGTCACAGTTCTTAGCATCATGCTACTGGATTTTTAATATTTCAAGAGTTAAAGTCCACTTTTTTACCTCAAAGATCCTTGACATTTAAATTTTTTAATATTTTTTATTTCTGTATTTTATTATGTATCCACTGTTACCAGTCTGTGTAAAGATAATAGATAATTTGAAGTGAGTATGTATGATTTTTTTTAACATCATGAGGAACATCCCGAGAAACAGGTCAGCTTACTCTTTGTTTGACCTTTCATCTAATCAGATGAGCAAGGGCAAAGTCAAGTGTTAAGCATGTAGGCAAAGAAAATACAAAAAAAAGATTAGCCTAGAAATCCATAATAATATGAGTATTTTTCCTATATTCTACATAGGACTTAAACACTTTATAGTAGTTACTGTCTACCTAGAGATTATACATGTATGCTATATTATATCCTTTAACTTGAATCCAAGCTATGTAATAACCTAATAGAAATGCTAAATTCATGCCAAAAGTGATTAAAGCAATAATCGATGATTAAACTTCTCCTCTGAGATAAATAAAATGCATAAAATATTTTGGTGATGTTTTGCATGTAAAAAGAAAAACATATTTTTGTCCCTATCTGTAGTTTTGCATGTAAAAATAAAAACATATTTTTGTCCCTATCTGTAAAAGTTTTTGTAATTTTGTATCGTTTTCTGAAAAGTAGGGGATTTGTATATTCCATCTTCTTACTAAATGAGAAGCAAATTAAAAAAAAAAAAAAAAGCTTTGAATTTTAAATCTTAGAACAGCTTCTTAGAGGACTGGTAGAGACAAGTATTTTGCAAAAGGTTTTGTGCCTCGCTTGTGGAAACAATAAAGGAGCTTGGGACATATGCTTACTACAAAGGCACCATTCCAAGAAATCACAGGGTATCATTTACTACTTTCTTTGAAGATACTACTAGAGACTTCATAGTTTGCAAACTGCTCCTTGGTTGTTATATCCAGCTTTTCACAGAATAGAGGCACACAACCAAAATTTAAGCAAACTATTCAAGATGGAAGGTCATATCATGCCACTGAAGTTTAAACATAAAATCCCATTTGTTATTAAAAGCATTAAAGTTTAAAATCAATAGTGTAATAAAGGCTGTAGCATGATGTTTATTCTCTTTTTTATTATAGAGAAACATAGCAAATATGAATCCACAATTATGAGGTCAAGTTGTTCTATAGGTTTATTTCAGCCATATTCACATAATTTCTGCATTTGCTCTCTGAAAATATCCAAGTGATGAAATTTTTAAAACACGAATTATTTTGGAAAAATTGGCTATTCTTTGAAACAGAATTTAAATACTCTTTTCTGAACGTTCATGTAAAAAGTGCTTGTGTATTCCTCATCTTAAGATACAAAAATAATATATGTTCTATCTCAACAATAAAAATCAACTCACTTTAAATATACAGCATTAAATTTTGTACCTTACATTGAGTAGTACCTTATAAAATCTAGTTTTATATCTTTCATTGTGATTATGTGGAAAATATAATAGCACATAGAACAACACAGGATGTAGTCACAGATTTTTTTAGATTACAGGCAGACATTAAGATCATGATTTTTTTGGGTAAATGGTTTATTGCAAATTCTTCATCCTGTTGTGCTGTTCCTATTTAACAGCTTTGGTAAGTATTATATACAATAATTAGATCTAACACATTCAACAGTTCTATAGGTCAAAAGCTAGTAACAGAACAGTGCAGGAAAAGATCAAACCAAAGCTCCTATACTAATTTGCAAGTTAAAATCAGTAAGCAAAATGGCCCCTTTGCCAGGAAACTTTTTTCATATAGTAGATGATTCCACTGAAATGATAAAGCATTAAGTGTTTGGTTTGGAGTTTTTTAATTCAGAATTCCCTAACTTGCAGTATTCCTTAAAGTGGTATCTAGTCTTCATTCCAGAGTGACAATTGTGAAAGCTAAATCCTTTGCTATTATATAAAAAGAGATGTCTGTGCCCTGAGGGCAGTGCGGTTTCTAGGATGCTGAAAGGCAAGTTTTCTCCTGGAGCTGTAAATGATGCAAAGTTATCAAAGTGCTTTCCTCACAATGGTGTAATGTGACTTTACCATTGTAGGTGTCTTCATTTTCTATTCATTGCACATTTCCACGGCTACTTTTTTTCCATGAACTTTTAAATAGTTATTTTAGTATGCTATTTCTGTCTTTAATTGCAAGAGCAGTCTATACTGAGCCTTGGCAAAAAGATGTCTCATTAATACTTATGTATATATTCATGTTTGTTTGTTGTCTTGAATACAGGTGAATCTGGTGTTGAAGAGTGGGCCCAATGGAGTACGTGTTCAGTTACTTGTGGTCAAGGGTCGCAGGTGCGAACCAGAACTTGTGTATCACCTTATGGGACACACTGCAGCGGCCCTCTAAGAGAATCAAGGGTTTGCAATAACACTGCCCTCTGTCCAGGTAGTGTTAGCAGCCAATAAATAAAATTATGGATGTTTTTGAATTGTGTAATAACAAGAATTTTAAATTATATCTTTTATCTTTATTTTTAACAGGAATTGTATTGAATGAATTTCATTTTGATTAGGACAGATAACTGTAATTTTCCTCGGTTCTGAAATTGTGTCATGTAGATAATTATTTTTTCCTTCAGAACAATCAAGACATTGAACAAAAGTTATTTTTCTGAAAGTTTTAGATTTGTAAGAAAAAAGTCTTTTTTGTTTTTCCTTGAAAAAAAAAGACAGTGAACGTACAAAATACAAACTGGGGAAGAAATACTCACCAACAGCACATTAAGAAGTGGAGACGGATCTGTAGGGCGGCTTAAATTAATATATATCATTCTACGCTGCAATTATTTAGCGTCTTCTAGGCAGTGAGTCAAATATTCTTCCCTGCACAGTAGTGTCCTCATGGACTTTCTTTTACATTATTCTGTCCAGAAAGGGCAATTGCTGTCCATCAAAGGAAGATCAGACAAAAAGTAGCCCTCTTAAATCTGACGCAAAGTAAAGGTCACCAGGATCTTGCATTGCAGCTTTCCTACTCCTTTTGTCTCAAGGGATCTGAATGTATGTGGAGTTTGACAGTAGTTATATGCCAAGGAGAAGAGACAGAAGAGACAGACCTGTTGGAGATACCTGCTGAAAGGGCACATCTCCTTTCTTACTTTCAGACTTCCTATCTGTGGATCTGACTTATCTAGGGTAGCAGAAAAAAGGGAAGGCACATGCTCTGTGACTACATTTTCCTCTGGTTTCTTTGAAATGCAAAAATCTCTCTTCACATACACAAATTCCTCAGCTCTTCCATAACACTTGATCCCAGAAGGTAGTTCTGGAGGTCTTCAGGTTCTACTGAAGCTGATTGTTCTTGCAGGAAGGTAGGAGAGTTTGTGTGGTGTTAGCATTCAAGGAATTTCTACAATGAAAAAAAACTTAAAACATTAGGTAAGCGATTAGTCTTCTAGGTTTAATCCTGCACCTTTTTACAAATAATTACAAATATATATAAATATATAATTAATTTATGTTGGTCTCTGACTGTTGGAGTCACTTAGAAATATAGAAATGTGTTTTTCATAGTCATAACTCCATTAATTTTTCAGACAGCCTTGTAATTATTAGCCTAAATATCCTCTGTTCTCATTATATTATGAATCCAGGCTTTGAAAGTTACACAAGTCAGGATTATGCCTGGTTCATGGATAACAAAATTAATGGTTAGCAAACTAGAATAATTAGAAAACAAATTTGACAAAACAATCCAAGACTACACATGTATGTCTGGAATTTAGCTTTGATACTGAACCACTCATCCCATTCAGCTTTTGGAGTGAATTAATGCAGTAAGATTTTTCATCTTGGAGAGCAAATTAGAAGCAACAAATATGCAACAATAACAGTAGTTTCTCCTCATAATCTACAAATACAAAATCTCCAAGGCATGTTCATTATATGCTTGAATGACTGGTAAGGGAGCCAGGGAAGGATGCTGAAGCACACTGAGACCTGTAGTAATGCTTCTAGAAAAGTCATTCCACTAAAAATAAATATATATACAGATACATGTGTATGCAAAAGAAGTATACTTCAAGCATCTATTCAGAATTAGAAAATACTTGAAAATGCTAATGCAAGACTGGAATGGTAGTTTCATCTCCTCTTTCATATACTCTCTTTAGTACTCTAAATCCTCACTAGGATGGTAGGGAAGATACCTGGCTGTGATCTGCCTGTCTTGGGAAATTTTGAGAATATGATTCACTAATGTGTGTCACTATTATGCAACAGTAAGCTAGACCACAAAATCGTTTTCTTAAGTAAATGAAAGCTATTTGGTAGGTAATTTCTAGATATATTAGCTCTGCTGAGTATAATTTTATTATTAAAATAAGGTTAAATTTCAAAATAGTTTTCCAGAAAATTAAAGTAAAATCATGAAGAAACTATCTTTATGAAATTGTAGTTTATTTGTATCTCTTCCTCACCTATGTTATTTCAGAGAAATGAGGCCATTTGGTAACTGCAAATGTCATGGGATCAAGTGCTTTCTGGAAAAGTGCAGCAAACTATAGCTCATGTAACTTCGGTTGCTACTGGCTCTCCTGTGAGCAAAGGGTATCTCAGGATCCATTACTGTAGTGCTATTGATTTATTTCTGCTTTGTGGATAATTTATAGCACAACTAAGACATCAATTAGTTTCTTTTTGCTTTCTTCATTTCTGTCAACACATTTCACCCCAAAACTTAGCTGAAGTTCAGCAATTTCAGGCCAAAGGCAAAACAAAGCAGGAGCAGGAGTACACTAAAACATTTCAAAGGCTCAAAACTATAATTTAGCTGGTGTAATATACTGTCATGCTTATATCTGTTTTTCTCAGTTCTTATAATAATTAACTTCAGCCATTTTGCTGAAATTTTCATGCACATTTTGATGTATTCTGTCCCTGCATGGCTAGTCTAACACAAAGGAAGCTAGTACAATCTTACTGAATTCCTGCACCTTTATTATTAGTAATTTATGCTCTGGAAGTTCAAGGCTTCAGTTTTGAAGAAAACAAAGGGGAGAATAACTTAGCTGTCTCTTATAGAAAGAGATATATGGGAAGTAAATAGCTATCTAGCTTAAAGGTGAAGATTATGGCTTATACATTTGCTGTGTTTACCTATTATAAATTCAAGAAAGATAAAGGAAAAGATTTTCAGCTGCAGTTAAGACAGTTTAAGACTTACTACAGGACCAGACATCATAGCAGTGAGTTTAAAATACAATTTTTTTCCTTCAAAAATTCTTTCAATCTTGATTCCTCTTGATAATACAATTATTTTCCATATAAATTGTTATACAATATTTCGTGGAAAATAAGCAGCCATAATATCTTTGCATGGTTTATAGCTGAACAATTCCAAATTATTTAAACCCCAATAAAAATCTCTTAAAATACATTTGTAGGAGGAGGGCCAACATGGCCTCACGCCTCCTCCCACCTCACAGAAGTTGCGTATTATGAACACTGTGGGTGTTCACGTCATGAATAAGTTCACAGAGTGGCAGAACTAAGGGAGATATGCTCTGCAGTAATCTAAACTTGTTTTGATAGCAATGTTTTTTTGACAGATAACTTGGCAGTAATTTGAATATTTTTGTCCCAAATAATGAATTTTGGATTTGAAGCTGTTACAGAAAACAGTAACTCCTCTTGTGGGAGGTCTTTCCATCTGGTATAAATTGGCATAGCTTATCTGGCTATAATTCATCAGATGTTACATTTTTGTTTGTTTGTATGTTGCATTTAGGGAGTGATATTAGAGAAAGAAAATGTAAGCTATTATTTTCTTTTCAGGAAAAAGAATTAAAGCTTAAAAAAATGTACTTCAGTGTATCTTCTAATAGTGATCTGGATAATTGTGGACATCATTGCTTGTATGCTGATATTAGTTGTTTTACTAATGTTATACCTTTTCCATCTTATTTTACTTCTTTTCTAGTAGTTATAGAAAACAGTTATATACATGCAGGGGAGTGCCGTGAATTTCTTATTAAATGAGCTAAAATTTATCACAGAAGACAATTTTTGGCACAGCTCCTCTCTTCAAACCAGAAACAGGTAGAGGCCAGTGTTAGTTGAATCCACTCAAAGCTAAACACATTGTTTTGGCTCATGTTCAGATGCAAAACCTCCAAAGAATTATCCTTGTTACATCTTACATACTGTAAATGTAATACTCCTGCCAGAAAAGACATGCAATCATTTGGCTCAAGGCAACACATTTAAAGAATCTTTCCATTACCGAAATCCTGTGATTTTTAAGTGATGGCAATGTATGACCTTTTGATAGCATCAACTCCAAACTCAAATGCAAACGTTAGACTTAAATTAATATGTACTCTGAAAAACTCAGCCTATGTCTGCTTAGTGTTTAGAGATTTCCTCTTTAATATTTTTTTATAGCATAAACTTTCTTTTTTTTTTAATTTGTCTTTTAAAGATTGACTTGCTGGCTATGTATTGTAATTTTTGAAATTCTTGAATAACTTAGCCTCTTAATCAATTCTTGTCATATCAATAAATTAATGTATTTCTTTGCTATTACTATCTCCTATATTCTGAACTGAGAAACTGGTTTCTCATTAGTATTTATCTGATGAAAAGGATATAGTTTGACATGTCTGTGTTCAAAACCTAATGCATTACCAATGAAAAATATCTTGGAATGCTATGGTTGAGTCAGAGCACCCCTCTAATAATAGTACCTTTGGGAAAAGATGAAATGTCATGTCTTATAAACAGATATAGTCATTAACTTAGTAGCTTTTTAGACTGTTACATGTTTTTGACCAAAATGTCAAACCTAATCATTTTTTTGAAACCACTAGTATAAAATTTATCACTTTAACATTAATTTTGATTTTTTCCTCTTCTAAAATAGCATAGATTAGATTGCTTCACAATGTGTTCTAAACACATAGATTAGTGTTTAGAACATGAGAATTTTAATAAAGCTAGTCATATAGGATGTGAAATAATTAATGTATTTTTAAATCACTTGTATGTGACTGCTCAGTAACCCCTCAACAAATGAGATGTTACCTAGTGGATGAATATGTTCACTGTATAAAATTTGACATTTTTGTCAGATAGATAGAGTTTCTTTGAAGTTATCTAAGATACCTTTTACCCTCAGTGTAACTGCTGAAATGACAGTTTTCCTTATTGTTAATGTAATGCCATAGAAGCTACCTTCATGCGGAATTCCCCTTGATCTTACTATTCCTTTTGAGTTATTATATCACTGGAAAAAAAACATCCTTATCCACCTAAATCAGCTGAATTTCACCTCAGGAACTGCTGTTCTAAGACCTACAAGAAGAAGGTTTTTGTGGACACTGGGCAGGTAATATATGCACTCACAGCAGAGTACCTCCATGCATGAGAGGTTCTTTCATATCTGTGAGATGTAAGAGCAGACCAGAAAATCTGTCTCTTCCATAATGTTGTCAACTGTTCATTGACAGTGAATGTAGAGGCCTTATTCATCCCTTCAGACACCCTCGAACACCCACAGCTGCACAAACACATGGAGTTATATGACAGAGTCTGAAACTCAGCCTGTCTGATATCAGATTTTTTTCTATCTTCAGATTTTTCTTGCTGTCTAGCATTACTGAAGTTTTCTTATTCCTAAATTCTTGTGAAACTGCTTTTTGATTAAGCAGAAGAAATATTCCTAACACATATTTTGGAGTATTTTTTTAATTCATAAAGAAGTGTTTTGTTTAAGCATGTGTATGGTGTTGTTTTATCAACACATGCTTAGAAAACTTAAAAAATTTGGCTCCAGTTGTTTTTGAAAATAAAACATATAAGGAATATAAGCTAAGATGGGAAATGTAGATTATTTTCTTATGCATTGGAAAGAAGTAAGGCAAGAAAAAGATGCATATTCTAGGATTCTTTATTTTATTTTTATGATTTTTATATAAAAAATGTTTGGATGTGTTTTAATTTATTGTGTTTAAATATTGTTGAGTCAACGTTTTTATGAGCTCTGCTGATGCATGCAGTTCTATATGTGTTAAATCAGTGAATGTGTTTGTTTAAGAAAAACAGTGCAAATCTGTTTGGCTTATACACTTGTGGTATTTTTGAGGAAGATAGATAAACAAGTGAACGTGCTGCCATGTTTCCACCAGAATTTAAACATGAAACAATTATAAGCCTCCCAATTTATCATGATAATAGAGTAATAAATTATTATAGTTATATTTGTATTTATTATGTATTATACTTATTTTCAAAAGAAAAAAAAATTAATTTTGGTTACTTCTCATTTATAGAGTTGCCCTGGTATATAAGTATTTGACTGATTTTCACAAAAGCTGACTACATCTCCTAAAAATCATGGCTATTGAAGATGTCTAAATGCTGGTACCTAAGAATCATAAATAACTTTTGAAAAAGCAGGTGATAATGAGATTAGCTGAAAGACTAGAGAAAAAATGTCAAAGTTAGGTGTATTTTATGGAGAATAAGACTTTGAAATCATGATTAATTAATTTTTTATAAAGATGATTTATTTACCACTGTACTGATTTCTCTAAAGCTGACAAAACAATCCCCTTTTGCAATATTAATCATGCTTAGTTTGAAATCCTTCTTTTACTTTTATGTCTATTATTGGTTAAAATCTGTTTGGTTTGTTGCAGTACATGGCGTTTGGGAGGAATGGTCACCTTGGAGTTTGTGTTCATTCACATGTGGTCGAGGCCAAAGAACTAGAACAAGGTCATGTATACCTCCCCAGTATGGGGGAAGATCATGTGATGGACCTGAAACGCAGCATAAACCTTGCAATATTGCACTCTGTCCTGGTGAGCTGATATAGCGACTCTCTCCTTTGTTACAGTGCGAACGGTGCGCGTTACTGGGATTTCTTTTATTGTCCTTTGCACACAGAAAAAAAATATATGTGAAGTGAGCAATAGAGTTTATAAAATCAATAATTTTAACTGAAGTAGTCAAATTATATAATCAGTTATATATCACATTTAATTATATATCAAATTGTAACATCATATATGTAACTTTTTTCTAGTTATTACACAAGCAAATAAGCTTTAATTTCTTCAAGATACAGTGCTTTGGGTAGCGAATTTGGATTTGGGATGGACCTTGAAGAATTAAAAAAGAAGCAACGTCCTGAGCATGACTTAAAGATCATGTCCTGGCGTTTACTGTAAATATTTCTTCAGCATACAACCAAAAAAAAAAAAAAAAGTGAGAGAAAAAGAAAAAGGAAAGTCAGAATTGATAAGTGCCTACTTTTTTGGAGTTATTTGCTTAAAAGATTCTCCAAAAAAATCTGTGAACAAGTAAACCATATGTAGACTTTACATTATCTCTTTCATTCACTGAAATTCAAAATAACTAAAATAATTCAGTGTTTTACAATTAGTTAAAGAGTCTGTAGATTATTATTTTGACAAATAATTTCAAGGCATATTTATATATATGTAATGAAATAATATTTTGCTTTGAAAATCTTCCTCAGTCTGATACCTAGATGTGTTAGGCATCTGTAGTGTGGAAATTCTGCATATTATTTAGCTTGACACGAAGTAAAAGTTGCCCTTGCAGTAGACTTCTTGCATAAGCACAGTTCACAACACTGCTGCAAATAGATTCTGTATGACTGGAGCTCATCTCAAGAGAGGTTGATGGATGGACATAGCATTAATAAATTGTTATTTAAGGATTTGTAAATGAGGATGAATTCAAATCATGGGTGAAACTTAGCACCTCCAAAAATTAGAACTATGTTTCAAAAACCCTAAAGTTTGTTTTTCTTCAAATTGGCAAAACATATTCAAACTTTAACATAGAATTTATGGAAAAGTTTCAGTCTTTTACCCAGCTGCAGAAAATATGACTTAATCCAGTTTTTGGCCAAGTTGCAGCTGTACATTTTTACATGTGCCTACACAAAAGTAATTAACATGATACATGATTATGAAGCTAAGTTGACAACAAGAGAAATGCCAAATAAAAATAGCAGAGAATAAATTAATGCAGTTGGTTTACCTCAGTATTGAAAAGAAGTACAAAGATATAGCACTGAAGCTATTAAAATATGGAGTTATTTGCGAATTCTGGATTTTTATTTTTTTCTCCATACTGGAATGGATTTTATCTGAGGAAATTATATAGTGGCTACATTTAAAAACAGCAGCTTGAATCTTTGCTAAATATGACAATTTGCTGCCATTACAAGGCACAGTTCTATATAGGAATCACTGTCAGTTCTTTAGCCTTTTAACAGTATTTCTGAAATGGAAAACCTGCAGAGTATTTGCTCCTAAGGCTAAAGAAGAGAAATACATGAAATATATATGAGAAGCCAGAGAAAGAGTTTTCTCCAAAGACACTATAGAAAAAATGCAATAAAGTATAAAACACGCAGTCGTTGGCTCTCTCAGCTACAAAGACATGTAGCTGTTTACTATTCATTTATAATTGATCTCACCTTTCCTACCCTAGAAAATACTGTGTAACAATGAATAAAGCTGAAGAAGAATTCATTAAAATGTAGTTTCCCTAATGTTTCCCATAATATTTTTTCATGTTCCACTAACTTAAAAAATCTGCTTTCTCTTTTAATTATTAACACTACAAACACAGAAAGCTTCTATTCCAATGCTCTAGAAAAATTCAGAAATCAGGATGGGAAGTGAAGTTACTAATTTTCAGCAGTTGTGCTTTTATGACAACGGTAATTATAAACCAGGTTTTGAAAGAAGACTTTGTATGATAATGAAAACATTGTATTACAACCTAAATTTTGAGTTTACACTGGGTTATTGCATATGCAATCAGCAATTGATGCTTGTTGAAGTTTGAATACAGTGTTCTGAATTAGTGCAGTAAATAATAATACAATTTGTAAGGCATATCCATTTCTGGAAATAATGTCTAGATTTATTATTCATTATAGAACATTATAAAAACTATTTTTTCACTTGCAAGATAACTTAATTGGTTTATATTTTTATTATTTTATTTTTGAATATTTACTTTTATGCAAACTTGATGATACATGAAATCGAAAATAACAATCCTAAACTTTTGCTCATGTGAATACTTCTCCAGATTAAAATGCATAGGCTAGTATAAAATACTAAATGTGGAACTGATCACTCTATCTATGTTGTTTAAAACTGAATTTGACAAATTCAGAAAGAATATTATACAGTACACTAGCAAGAAAGTAGACTTGAGGACTAAGGAAGGCCATTTCTTTCTATTATACTTTATCCAAAAAGCTGATGGAAGAACTGGAGTCATTTCCCTTAGAGGACTGATGGACGATAAAAGTGTATGCCATCTTATAAATATAGAAGATAGAGAGATGATTTTGGAGACTGTGCAGCAGCTTGGTGTTTCTTTTCCTATTCAACTATTTAGACTGAATTTTACAGTTGGGAGCAAGGATCTTATAAGTTGATCAATGCATGTGATCACTTAAGCTGTAAAGAATCACTTTCAAGGGTGATATGTTAGCAAAGTCGTAATATTTCTGTTGTATCAGCATACACCTGGAGGTGATGAAAATTTCTCTACTTAGAGGAAAACAGTTTTAAATCTTAATAAGGTAGCTCAAAAATGCAATTTTAAAGTGTTTCCCAGTCAGTAATATAGTTGTGAGGACGCAAGTATCTACAGTCTAGGTATAGCCCAGGGGCTGCATTTGCACATGAACTGAAGCTTGGACAAACTCTGGAGGACATGCTGGCTCTGATTGTGTTTCTGTTGTGCCTGTCTCTTTTTGCATGTGCTGTGGCAGT
>JAUBOD010000810.1:643876-654139 GCA_032353885.1 Nothura maculosa
AACAACAACAACAAGATTCCTCACATAGCATGCCAACATGAGCAGGATTTAATTGCAGATACTTAAAGCACTTATTAGCAATACTTAATAAAGTAATAATATAAAACTTGGTCAACAAATATAGTGGTAAATATTAGAATTAAAAAAATTGTAAACTTGGTACAGAAGCAATCCCTTTATAACTGTTTATTTTCCCTTCCCTTAACTGTTACTTTACTGGAGAGCAATCTTATGGACATCCTATTCAGAAATTTTGCTGAATCCATGCAATAATAAAATACCGAAATTTATAATGACTTTCAAGGAATGCATGATTGTGGACTTTTTAAGAAGTCACATTTTTAGTTGTGTGCCAATAGTGATGTTTTATCTGTGGAGGATGTATTTACACAAGTTTGGGGATTATGTCTCAAGGGCTGGTTCACATGAAGAAAAGATGGGAGTTGTTTCTCTGTATGCATACAGTTATCCTACTGTCATCAGTTTTTTTATTGATTTATTCATTTGAGAAAAGGAGCCAGAATTAATTAGAGCATTCTGTCTTGCTCTAGTCTTTATTCTCAGACAATGAGTGACAGTAATAATGATGCTGATGATGCTAAACAAATATTTAAGAAATAGATTAAAGCAGCAAAAAAATATCTCTTGAGTGAAATAATGGATGTCTCCTTGTGTGAGAGACAGAGAGACTAGTGAAGAAATAAGCATCCCTTTGGACTGTTCAAATCCTTCATCTGAAAATATGTAAAAATATGTAAGATAGATATTAGATTATTTTCTTCAAAGACTTTTCAATATCCTTCAGATATAGAAGAGGATGTGCAATTTCTCTGGCTTCTGTGCAGAGATTCAGTTTATCTGAGAATGTCTAGAATGGCACAGAGTTCTATTTGATTAATATGGCTTCTTTCCTTGGAAAATAAAGCAGTCTTTTGATGAATATTATATCTAAGAAAAGATACAGATATATAAGAGTGAGACAATCATTTGTATACATCTTTTCATCAGTAACAATCAGGAATAAGTGCCATAAAAAGCAAGGTTGTAGTGATGTAAGCTGAGTACAAAGAGGGTGGCTGAGACACATTGTCTGAACAAACTTGATGTAGCAAAAAAAAAAAAAACCCTGGGTAAATGCAGCAAGGTAAAAAAAGTTCAAGTTCTAAGTCATTCCTTAACATTTTAAATTTCTACTTGGAGTAAACTGTAAATTGTATGACTTTTTAGGTTATTTGCATAGACCTACTACAGAATTATATAACTGACTTATGGGTCATGGGTCAAACTTCCCTATTAGAATCAGCTGTATTTAAGTTACTCCTGAGTTTTTCTTGACTGTTATGAAATGCCTCGTATATAGAAGACGTGGATAGTCTCTTCAGGTAAACTGTAGTGGCTTCAGTCCCTTTACAATTAAAATGTTTTCCTTAACATGTAACCTTCATCTTCCTTGACATAATTGATTTGCTTTTTCTGCGCTTCCATTATAGATACAGGGAATATATTATTTCCTTCCTGCAGCAGCCTTTTGTCTATTATCACAGTCTATATTGAGGCTACTAATTTCATTGATAACAAAGTTGAAAGTGATTTTGTATTGCTTTAGCTATTGCCTTCTAAAAATGTTGTATGTATAGCAGTGTATGTGTAGAAGTGGAAAAAGACCTTTATATGAAATTAAATTGTAAATATTCAGATGCATACCTGTGCCTTTCATCAAAGGTAAAGCTTCCTCACAGTAACATCACATTATAGTTTAAGCGTCACTGTGCATGAGATCATTTCAGCCCACAGTTAATCCTTTGGTAATATTGTAGCAGCCAAAAATGTATTTTCTGGCCTTTCTGTTCATTTTCCTAACTTTAATCACATGGAATCACTTTAATCTCTTAAGGATTTCAACTAAAACCTTTCTGAGTCTCAACGCTGGTAATTATTAAAATAAGCATAATTCATTACTTAACATTAATTGAGGAGGTATCACCAAACCAGCCTTCAGATCAAAACCACAAAGGTTAGATTATGGGATTTAAAACATTCCAGTAAGATCTCAGGTGCTCAGAACTGACATCTAAAGGAACTTAGATACCACAGAGCTTTAAGGCTTCTAATAGAGTTAAAAATTCAGATTATTACTGAATGTGATGTCAGTTTTCCAGCTTTGTGTATTAAGTGCTGTATGAGAAACACTTCATAAAATACTACAGTTGAGTTATGGATGTAAGAAAAAAAGTGTTTTTACAGATCTTGAACAATTTCAGGTTATATTCTTTTTTCAAAATATTTTTCTTCTATTTAGCGACCTCCAATTTTCTTTCTTTCTTTCTTTATTCAGTGTATAAATGACATTGTTAATCACACCATCATCAAATTAAATTAAATACTGGGGGTAAAATTATTTACATTATAGTAAAATCATTTTCTTGAATCTCTTGTAGGTTTCTTTTAAGTTCATTGCTTACTGCTCTTTCAAATCATGACCAGCTGTTAGGTGGAAATTACAGTACTGTAAATAAATTTGCACTGTAATGCCTGAACCCTAGATCTAACTTACTTTCTAAAGAGGCATTTTCATTCTGTGTCACACTTGCTGATAAATCAGGGAACAAAGGCAGTTGGACCCCGAGTCAAAGTCCAGTTAAACATCAGTAATTTTTCTATAGTGCAGGCAGCTAGAGGTTGGACTGACAATTGAGTATCACTTTAACAGCTGCTTCATTTCACTACCTCTCGGTTCATAAACTTTATTTTTAATGAGCTTGCCTGTAAGACTACTAAAAAATGACCTTCACAGGGATGTACAAGAGCCTACAGTGGTGAGCAAAATAACTTTCCTGGACAGTGTATAATATCAAAATGACCACAGTGTAGAAAATAACCAGTATGGTGACAAGGTTATCCTCCCAACTGCTGATAAGAGTATTATGTATTATTTTCATGCTAAAAAACACTTCTAGTAACCATGCCAGTAATTTAGGATTCTGTTTCTTTAACAGACATCTTCATCTTTTGGACATCTTCAGTGGCATTATTAGTGCTGCAGCAATTTACATTAACTGAGTGAATGGCCTGTGAAGTTGTGTCTGGGAGTTGTAGGTTGACTCATAACAAGAAAATAAATTGTATAAGCTAGTAATAGAGAGACTGCACTTTCTTACTCTGCTAATAGCTTGGCTGGCTGTCGCCTCAGCCTCCAACTAACTGACTCTAGTATTCATCCACTTAATATAGTGTAACCCTGTGGTTGTTCTTGGAACTGTTAAGGGTAGGCAGCTGGTCACATTCAAGGCTGGGCAATCTTAAAGAGTTATCTAAAGACCACAGAAAGGAACTTTTGGGATGAAACAAGAGAAGATAAAAGAGTGCTTGCAAGTCTGTAACAAGCAGTGACACCCAGAAGGGCATGGCTGTACTTTCTGGGTACAGTTATTTATTTTTTTTTATTTTTTTTAAGCAATTCCAAATTAATGTGTAATTTTATGAGCCAATAATCCCGAACTAACTTAAATCACCTGCAGCACAATGCCAGCTTCTGCTAAAGTTGACATAATAATTTTGCCTTGTGGCGCTATGGGTAAAATGCTTGTGCTAATACTACAGCTGCCAATCCTGCTGCGAGATATGTGTAAAATTCAGAACTAAAAAGAGAGACTTACACAGCTTTGTTTGCTCAGAGGCTTAGAAAACAGTGAAAGCTGTTGTTATTTTTATTATTTGCACTACAAAAATCAAGTGAGATTAAGACTTCTGTGTGCTATTCATGGTCCAAAAGCAGTAACAAGATGGCTTCTGCCATCCTTAAAACATAAAATCACTGAGAAATATTTCAGCAGAATAACTCCCACAGTTTTCAGAAAACTGAAATAAATAATTAGGCATGAAATTTGCTTGCAGGGATCCTTGTCTGCAGTTTATATCCATTTTAAAAGACATATTTAAATATAACCCTGTAGGAAAATAATAGCTGACAAAAGGCATGAGAAAGGGGGAAAATTCATTAACTAAGCTGAGGATCTGAGACTGTATACATCACATTATGAACCACTGCTTTCTTGGGAATAAGGAAGTGCAAACAAGATTTTTATTTGCAGTTTTTGCAGTGAAGTGCTGCTACATGCCTTGGTTGTTTAAGTCATGCATTTTTTTTCATCCTTGGCTGGCCTTGTGGCATCTGTCTTTGCGATGTGCTGTGAATCTTCCTTATGTGCCTTGTCTACTTTTAGAATTACTCAAATCAACACATGGAGTTTCTAACCAGGATGGTTCTTTGACCAGCCTGTGCAATTTGGATTACCTTAACTACTGGCCATGTATGGGTGTACTGGATGAATAATATCCAATATAAGCCTCTGCATGGATACATAGGAGCAGTTAAGAAGTCTAATCTTTGCTTTTCCTGGAGGAAAAAAAAAAAACAAGAAAAAAAAGATTGTTTGAACTTAGCACCTTTCTGTTACTAATAGTATAAAAAAGATGATCTGAATTATATCCTATCCAATTCTTATCTCTTGTATTGCCTAGCCAAGCTGAGCTGGCAGAGGTGAAAGATAGACTTCCACATGTGAAACTAGAGTATAGCAAGGGCTGCCTTAGCATTTACCCCTTTCAGAGCCCCTAGAACAGTTGTTCCTCAGGTGATGGTAACTGTTCTTCAGCTGTTCAAAATGGTTGTGTTCGGCTCTGGGTAATACTAGTTGCTCACTAAATAAGGCAGATGATGAACACTTCAGTCCAGCCACGTGCATTTTCTTTGAGAAAATAGATGTTGAGAAAGTACTGGTGTCCAAACAAAAGTAAATATGTGAAGTGTAACAGCTTTAGAACACATGGTCTCTTGGTACTTTTCAGTGTAAAGTTGTATGACTTTATAGTAAATGTACTAATTCTGTCATTATAGTCTATTATTATTCTATTTCTCATTCTCATTAACAGGATAACTTTCTTATAGTAGCTGATACTTAATAGTTCAGGTTGTGTTTAGAATTCTATATATATCTACGTTCTTCAGTAAAGTAGGTTCTGATATTCATGTTGTTCTCATGATACAGATTAAAGAGCACCTTGCCAAGGGGCAGAGGACATTGGCCGGTGATGGAATGTCCCAGGTGACCAAGACACTATTGGATTTAACTCAGAGGAAGAACTTTTATGCAGGAGACCTTTTGATTTCCGTGGAAATTCTCAGAAATGTTACAGACACGTTTAAAAGAGCAAGTTATATCCCAGCGTCTGATGGGGTCCAGGTAAGAGAAACTTGGTAAGGAGGGTGATAGTTCAACTTTTATATTATATGTCAGTGTACTTTGTGCCCTAAGAGATATATTAAATATTCTAAACAACAGTCTTAGATTAAAAAATGTTTAAGTCTAGGGTACAATTGTAAAGCAGCAAAAGAGAGCTCCAGGTTATGAAATGAATAACCCAAATAACCCACTGTCCAAAAAAAAAAGTAAAATTATTTTTTATAATGTTTTTCCCACTATCTTTTCATTTCAAGGTTCGGTTTGATTGAGAGGAGTATGTTGCTATTACTTTGCATTAAGCAGTTCAGTATTATTCTTTATTCTAGTCCATTTCAAAATCCACCCATGATCCTTAGCTCTGTATGTCAGTTTTCAGTTCAAATAAATATAACTCACTGAAAGTGTACAGGAATGATACATAACTATGATACAATCTTTATGTTTCACACATCAGATGAATTTTTTTTTTCTGAGAATCCAATTAGAACACTGCCAGAGCTAAAAAATACCATAATTATTTCTACATAATGTATGTACAGCTCATGTGTAGTGTTCATTTAAATAAACATTTCACAGGGCTCCTAGATCAGGATATTGGTTTTGTTTATAACTGGAAATTTTAGACTATTTTCTAAGACTGAATATATACTTAAAAAGAATACTGGGAGATAGAGTAGATATATACATTATTTATTAAATGGTTAAGTGATTATTCATAAATTATTAATGTATAACATATATTAGTGTAAATATATTCATAGATTATAAATACAGTTAGGAATATATGCATGCAAATCAGTAGAGCTGTGTTCATGTATTTCAGAAAAAAAGACTGTTCCCCCACTTAAGTTTTCTGCCTTTTCATTTTTGGTTTTTTTTTTTTGTTATTTTGTTATTCTTCTTTTGTTATTTTCATTTTTGTTATTTTTCTCCTGCACAGAGAAAAACAGACTTTCTAATAAATTCAGCATTTCTTTTGATGGTCTTTAGCCAGCTGAAAGTCATATGGCCCACATTTTAGCAATTTTATTTTTTGAAGAGCAGATCTCAGAAATTATTTGAATTGGTCATATTTTATTTATTTACTTATTTATTTATTTTCTGAATGACAATCAGTATCTACTTGTACTCTCAGGAGATTTTTCCATTAAGTATGATGCTGTTTATCACAAATCTTTAATACTTCCAACTGTCTGACAGCCCAGAGTGACTTCTTCACGGTTCACAGGCATTACAGAAATCCTTGGTAGAACCAGCTGGAGAAATGGCTTGGCTCATGTGGTTCTGTTCATGTGCTCAGCAGATCAGGTCATTTGCAGTTTACAGATATTAGAACTAATTTGAGTCTGTTCCCACTAATGATGATGCCAAAAGTTCTGTTGACTTCAGCAGCAGAGAACTGTTTCCAAAGTTCTTAATAGTATTCTGGCAGAACTGACTTGGAAAAAAAACTAATTAATACCATTGTAATATTCTTAAATTAATTACTACCAGATGAAGAAAGGAAGGACTTCTCAAACCAAAGAAATAACTGTATTTCACTAATTAAATGTCTAAATACTAGGTGCTCTTAAATTCTACCTGAAAAAAGAATTAAAAATAAAAAAATGGTCTAAATTTTTTAATAGTCATTTTACAGTCTTTTTTTTTGTGAAACCAGGTTTTCAGCTGGATATTATCTTTAATTTCCACTACCACATATTTTCATACTTTCTAACCTGTGGTAAAAGTAATTAATGAAATAGTGAAAATGAAAGTGTATTTGTGCAAAAATACCAAGATTGTTCTTTTTGAGAAAGCTATATGTAGAATTCTAATTCTATTTCCTGCAGTAGATAAAGAATATAATTTAGATTTTTAAAACATCCCAAAAAATCATAGATGAAGCTTAAAGCCCCAGAAAGTCATCTTTTATCATTTCCATTAATATAAGAAAAGTAGATTATTGAATTATGGACAATGATATTTTTAAAATTCTTTTTTTTTCAGGCATCCAGTTAAGTTAATATTTATCACAGGAAGGAAAAGTATGTGTATATATTTATTTATCTTCCATCCTTCAAGATAGTCCCTCTATTACCAGCCTACTCTGACTTATATACATACTAGTATTTGTGGATGATGAAAAATACAAGATTCAAAACATCTACATAACAAAAAGAATTACAAGAAAAATGGTATGAATTTTGAAAATTTCAGTCTAATTTCCCCAAATGAAGGTGCCAGTACTTGATGTGGAGCATAGAAAATGCCATTTATTTAGGCAGACAGGTAGGCAGAGAGCAGATAAATGCTTTTTAAAGAGGCATGTCTAGTGCCGAGTTATTTATTGTAAGACTGCTTCTGGGTTTGCATATTTTAACCTTTTTTGCTACCATTAATATGTGTGTGTGTATGTCAGGAGGAATGATGAGCGTATGGGAGACAGATAAACTACATGAAAGGATTCTGCATGGGTGATTGAAACCTGCAGAAAATAGCAGAGAGAGCAGAAGATGATTCATGAAAATTACTCTAGAAGCAAGATCTCTCCCTTAATATGAAAATTACTTCAAAATATAGGTATACTGAGACTATGAGATGGCAGCTGTGCTATTATTTGTATAGGAAAGACTTTCCCTGGAAGATAATTAAAATTTTAAATGAGCATATTAATTTAAACAACCTTTTAGGGCAATTCCCAGCACTGGTTTTCCTGAGCTACTGTGTAAGTGGTTTTCAAGACAAGATGGTGAGTTGTAAAATCTCCTGATGCGGTCACCGACAGGCAACAAGGTTTCTCCCAAAGGTAGAGCGCTTCATAGCCGTAGGGACTGCTGATGTCTGTCAGGGATTAACAGGATTTCCCAGTGCTATTTCTCCCAATTGCCACCTCCCACTCCCTGTGCTGAAGCCCAAAGTGGAGGTGTCTTAAGGCTATTCATTAATTCTCCTGAGGAATTCTTCTGTAGCTGTATAAAAGGATTTATGACAGCTTTATGCCTGCAGCGAGGGTCAAGGAATTTGGACGGGAACAGAGAACTACAGCCATTGTAGTGCAGAAGAAAAAGATTGAAAAGGAAGGAAATTAAATTAGAAAACATGATTGTCCATTCCTCACTGCAACTGACATTAACCTCAGAAAAGCCTGGGCAGGAATAAAGGACTTTAGTATTTGGCACTGTCTGTAGCAGCCTTTTCTGCAGTGGCCAGTTCAGTAGTATGTAAGCCCTGTTACAAAAGGAAGGAGCTTGATTCTGCAAGGAGGCCAATGTTCACTGCAGTATTGCTAGCATTACTCATCCATAACGTTTTCAAAACTGAGACCTTTGTACCTGTTCATCATTTAAGCAGGGGCAGTCTAATTTCTCACAGCATTAATGCAGTGAACAAGGGAACAGGCAAAGCATGGGAATGACTTTTAACATCTCTTCCTCCATTGCCTTTTTGGCGTGCATCTCATGTCTATTCCCAATGGAAGCAGAGAAGCCATTTAATCATCTCTTTGATTAAATCACAAAGCACTGGTTTTGCTGACTGAAAGATCTTCCTGCATCACAGCTCCATAGCTACCATGAAAATTACATCAAATAGGATGAGAAATAGGAAAAAAAAAATTTTTCTCAAGAAGCAGCATTTTTGCTGTAGGGTTCAAAGATACCTTTTATGGTTCAGTGACAAATACACTGTATATCTTAAATTATTTTTTTTCATATTTTGTTTGTATTTTGAGATCAGGATTATTATTATTATTAAGCCCTTCACATGTATTTCTATTAATCAGTGATCATTTTAGTGCTGTCATGTAACTGAAAATGCAGTCTAATGAGTGCATAACGGTATTCACAAAACTATGTAATTTATCATCTCTATGCAAGATTTTTGCCTCCTGAGTACTGCTATATATTGCATAGACAAAGCTACTTGTACATGTGAGGATTAGAACATCTCAACAGGTGAATCACATTCACTACAACACACTGCCAAAGGAGCTTGAACTGGCTCCTTGGGAGGGTTAATGTTCCCACCCTGAGAGACTGCATTGGTAAAGTGCAGAACTATCATGCTTTAAAAAGCAGTTTCCTCTGACAAAATTTCCCTACAGCCAACTCTACCTATTAAAATACTTTGCCAAAATCATATCCTGGAATAGATGTAGCTACACTGCCATGCAACTGCTTTTGCCAGCAGTTTATTTTACTTGGCAGAGATCAATAAAGTTGTACATTTTTCCCTAGTAGAAGCTGAATTTATGCAAGGATGATTTGTCAGTCTTGTTAAACTCACTAATATTTTCTAATGAGTGCTAAGTTTCATTCTTTTTTTATTATGCTCTATTTTGCTACTTGTTACCTGAAAGAGGTGAACTTTGTTTTCAGTGTAAAAGCAGCACATAGTGCATTTTCCTCTTGTCTTCAGCTTGAATTAATGCATATGCTCAGAACCTAATTAATAGAAACTGTTCCAGACAAAATGTGATGGTACCTGCCACTTTCTTTTTAAAACAGTTCATCCTTCTCATAGTCTTTCTTACTGGTTAGTGCAGTCATGCAGCAGACAGAAACTTCAGATTTTGACAGAGGAACAAACTAGTGTGAATAATGTTAATGAGAAAGGAAAGCTGGGACAGACCTATAGCCTTATTACATAACTGACAGACGTTTACAGTGACATAAAGTCTTTCAGGGATTGCCCTCAGCAAAAGAACAGTGATAGTGTAAACTACCGTAAAAATAAAGTTTTTGATGATGATGTTTCCTTTTCTTTTGATTCTAGAGTTTGCAGGCAAACATTTCCTTTATAATTCATTTTGAAAGTCTTCTAAATAAAATTATGCTTCAGTAATGAACATGAAACACAGTGGAGCAGCATTTGCCACAGCTTTTATGTAAAGACAGGAAGATCGTCTATAAATATCCACCAAAAATCCATATATCTATATGTTACACTCCTATGTTTAAAAGTACTGCCAACTTGCATAAAGTGCATCCCACTAGACATTTCTCAGGTACACAAGAATCTAGCAAGTTCCTCTCAATTT
>JAUBOD010000810.1:654239-670292 GCA_032353885.1 Nothura maculosa
TACTGCCAACTTGCATAAAGTGCATCCCACTAGACATTTCTCAGGTACACAAGAATCTAGCAAGTTCCTCTCAATTTTTTGCAAAATGAAAGAAGACAGGGTAGTGATTACTCAACTTTCATAGCCCTTTGTGGTGTTTGGGTATAGCTTGCAAATGAAGTAGGTTTTTATGTAAAAAGGAAAGAAGGCATTTTCTAATGTCTGGAACCTGACCTAGCTGTGGGAAAATCTTCTTCCAGACAGAATATTTTGTCTTTACAGTTTTAATGATGCATTTTTTCTACTTCATTTATATCTTGCTAGCTAGGTATATACCTTCTTTTAAAATGAGTATTTTTTTTCTATGTTGAAACTGTACTGGCCTTTTTTAAAAGAGTTTTTATTTGTGTTGCCTTTAATTAACCTTTATAAAATGTATAGACATTTAACCATACCCATATGAGCCTTGAATCCTTTCGCTTTGGTAAAAAAAATCTAGAGAGGAGATGATATAGGTTACATTAAATGGATCAATTTACATAATATATCATTTATACATAAATTATAGTGTTCTGTTCTCTCTGAACTTGGCAATGTAATGCTGAATACGAATAGACATTGAGCACTTCCTGCTGTGAATGCTGAGGTCTTTGTCAAGCCTCTTGGAACAAATGGAAAATTGGCCTCTGAATCAGTAGAAATTGGATCAAACCATGAGAACATTTTTTTTTTTCTTCATGCCTGGCTTTAATTCCAATCCTTCCATTCCTCTACATCCTCATCATTTGCACAATACCTTGTTAAACCATTTCCTTTCTTATTATGCAGCTTTGCTGCACTGATGCTCATGGATATTTGGTCACTGACTTCAGTGAGAGAAGTGTTGTGTCTTCATTAATATATTTGTTTGTTTTTGTTTCCCCAAACTCACCAAGGCATCAATGAAATTTATAGGAGCTTTGCTTTGCTATCAAATTCAATCTCATGGTTCCATAATTAGCTTCCTAAAGATGAAGCAAAGATGGATTCTTTTGCTGTTCAAGCAGTTAACTTTAGCAACCAGCTTAAACCAGTAAAGATGTTATGTAAAAATATTTTTGTAGATTTTATTCATTTTTTAATTCAACTAATTTTTGATTATATGGTTTATTAAAAATTTTCTAATGCTACGTTCTTAAAACCCATTTTTATCTAAGACACATAAAATGTCTGTAATATCTTCATTTTTACAATTAATATATATTCAAGTACAATTTTTCTATATATACTAAAGGGCAGAAGTTATATCTGTTCTCCATTCAGTTACTATGCAGTTGAATGCTTTGTACTTTCATTAAATAATTTGTTTAAGTTTTGTTACGGCCAAATATGCCATAAAGCTAACCAACTGGCTAAAGTAAGTGCTTGAGGGGGAATTTAGTATGACTGTTAATCTGATTTCCAAGAAGGGCCACTACTGGCATTCCACTCTTAACTACTTTCAGGGCTTTTGAGCACTTTAGTAATAATCTTCAGCTAAGGTTAGTGGAAACTACATTTTTGTTTGTTTCTTTCTTTGTTTTGTTGTTGCTTTTTTAAATGAGGATCAGAGAAATGATAATTGGTAGGCCTTAGGAAGAAATTTGACATTCTGCAATGAAAGTGATATAGATCTGGGAAGAACAGTCTCTGTACAAACGTGTTGTTCTTAAATAAATTGGAAATAAAAACTGGGGAAGAGAGTTGACAAAATTAGATAGGAAATTTCCTCACAAACACTCAGAAGAATTTAAAATATGTGGTTTAAAAGTTTACTTTTAAGTACCCTAGCTAATATTTGTTTGATTTGCTTAGTTATACTTAAATGAATAGGATAATGAAAGATAGCATTTAAGGTCAAAGAAATGGAAAGAAATTACTCTTTTTCTGTTGAAAGTAAGTTGCACCTGGTGTCAGATAACCTCTTATCAATGAAATACCATTGCTTCCACTATTTCTGTTATTTAAGTTGATTTTCATGATTCGAACAAAGAATGGTTTCCTGAACCAAATGATTATAATGCATTTTATTTTGTGATGTATACTAGTACAGTTTCTGAAATGAGACTAAATTAAAAATCTCACACTGTCCGGCAACTTAGAAATTGACTATTTTTTTTTTAATTTATCCAGGGTAGTACAGAAACTGATTAATTGGCCAGAAGTGAACATTTAACCATAAAATATGTGTAAATAACTACAAAATATGTGTAATTGTTAGTCTAACGTACAATTTTCTTTTTTTTGCCTTCTGCTGACAGAAAATAGGCTACACAAGTGCAACTCAAATAAAAAAGGAAACCTTTCTTAATATTTACATAAAGTATGTCTGTTTATGTTACTATTTTGTCTTTTATTTAATTGGCTTTTCAGAACTTCTTTCAAATCATTAGTAACCTCTTAGATGAAGAAAACAAAGAGAAATGGGAAGATGCACAACAGGTAAGACTTGTTTTATTTAATTCATCAATGAAAATATTTGCAAGCTATGCATATGACGACTTTCAGTGTGTTTTTTAATCATAGGCCAAAATCATTTTAATGAGTCAGGATAGAATATAACATAGGATTTCAAAAAAGAAACTAGACATACACCCTGCTGTAGGTGAAAGGAAATGAAATGATATTCTGGAGACATCTGATCCTTTTCAGAAAAGAATCCCATTCCAGGACCCATTCCCTACAGTGAAAATTGTTTTAAGGTTATAAGTAGCCTCTCTTGATGAACAGATTTTCACTGTGTTCCATGGGATGATTCATGGTATTAAAGAAAGCGTCTTTCCTTTTGAAAGGAGTACACAGAGTACATAAAAAGGTTGAATATGACTAGTAAAAGGCAAGCCAAAATATGGTTTGTATTATACCAAACCACATTACATTCAGAACTCATCTAAAGTACTCAGGCACTCCACTAAAATGCTTATAAAATTTAAAAGAGAAGATTATTTTTAATGTTTTTATTTATAAGAACAGTGATTATCTTTAAGAGAAAAAAATCAAGACTAATATACTCACTTTAATGTGGTTCTTATTAAATCACTGTGTGTTTGAAGCTCTTTTAGTCTGATTAACTTAGTTTTTCAACTTTCAATCATTGTAATGAGATTAAAAGATTATCAAGATTCTTAATTTTGCTACTAATACAAACATTATTGTATATATGATGCTGCAACAGATCCACTCTAGTTTAGCCAGAAATTGTATTTTTCTATTGTTGCAAATATTTTTCTATTGTTGCAAAATATTATTGTATTTTTCTATTGTTGTTCTCACTGTGAAAGAACTAGCCTCCAAAACATGCAAAGCATGAGCTCTCCTCTGTTGTTGGTGGACAGGAGTAGCAAAGTCATGTGGTATAAATAGATACCATCAAGATTAAGAACTAATACAAAGAAACTATTTCAGCTCCAGAACTGAACAGACAAGGTGTCATTCCTTGTATTTCCAACCTTGTCTGCATCTACCTGCTTGCCCATCCTGTGTATGGCATCAATCTCACCAACATTAGGGCATGACTGACAGCACTTGAAAGAAAATGGCGAGAACCTGGAGCTAAAGGAGCAAACAGCAAATCTCCACTTCCTTCTTCACTTATGCTGGTAGAAGAGGCTGTACTGAAAGATGAAAAAGACAAAAGTTATTTCTGCTTTTCAGCCTATTAGTAATTCATAATACTGTGCAGCCAAATACAGCCTATTAGTAATTCATAATACTGTGGAGCCAAATACAGCACTGGAAGGCAGGCAGGGACAAAAAAAATGCACAGTGTAGAGCTGAAACCAGGAGTAACAGGGCATTGCCTGGCAGTGAAGCTGGGAATTCATTAAATCTTAGACCCATGAGCTGTCCAATCCTGATGATACCCGGAGGAACCACACCACTGGTCATCATTATTTTTGTTGGGCAGTTAACCAAGCAGAGAAACTGAACAGTGTAGCCGAAACTAGTGAAGCAAGTAGCTCTTCATACTTACTATGGAGGGTGAGACAGAATCAGATTTTAAAACAGCAGCAATACTATTTGAAATTGTTTTGTATCTTGTGCAAAAACTTTTTAAATTTTTAATTTTTTTATGAGTGTATCTCATAAAGCATGAACTGAATTGCTGACTAATTGAAAAAGAGGAAAAATGATTCTGTTTCCAGTTCAGCCACTTGGTTGACATTATTTTTAATGACAAGTTGCAAACCAAGGACAATTTCACCAGTTTCCTTGAAGTTTTGCATGCTGTGGGTCTTCAGATCCACACCACTGCTAGCTTACATTTCTTAGACTATCTTCTGGATTCTTTTACTCTATAGAAAGTCTTACTCACTGTCAGAAAATTGCTGACTTTCTATCAAGTATACAGCTGCAATGCCTCAGCACATCTCTTTTTCTAGAGTAAATGCCAGCAGTTGAAGCCATTAATTACAGGTTACATAGCATACAGATAAGCAGCACTCACTTTAATATTTGCCTTTTGTTAATGGCTGATTGAAAGTACTGCAGACAGGAAGCTACTTCAAGTTTACAATGAATAACTTTATACTGGTGTTTCAAAACTCAGGAGCTATTCTGCATATTCTTCATCACCATCTGCTGGCTTCCTATTGATTAACTAGTACTTCAGATATATAAAAGCAAAGAGTGCCACTATAACAGTAAAAGTTCCTACAATTTTTCCTGAAGTTATAACTGTAAAATTTTATGTGCAAGAACTAGGGTGAAAAAAATCTTTTAACTGAAATTGTACCTTGATTCATAGTTCAGGTATGTGTGTACTATGAATGAGGTGGATGCAAAACCCGCATTTATGATCTCACTAACTTGCCATTAGGAAAATGAAAGTTGTCTGCTTCATCTGCAGCAGCATTTGCACCTTGTTAGAATCATAAATTCTTCCTAAATAGCGTTACTGCCCTACCTTTTATAAAAGGATGCAATATAGACAATAAACTGAGAAATTCTCCATCTTTAGTCCTGTAGCTATGGATCTAGACAAACAAAACAAGGGACAGATGGAGCACAAAATACTGGAATGTGTAGTTTCTGTGGCCAATTTCATTTTTAGGGTCTATCATCCTACTATTGGAAAATAAGAGGTTGAATATTGCTGAAATTTGGACATCTCATTGATATGAAGGAAAAAGCATTGTGAACAGCTCACCTTTTTACTATTTTAAGATCCCATAGTACTGAGAATTGTTCTGTTCCCGACAAAAGTCATAACCACCAGAAATGAATTATTATGTGATTTGAGCAATATCTGTTATCTGTTATCTGCTTATTAATAAACTATCTTCATTGGTTTTGATGGTGTATTCTTGCAGAATACAACAGTTTACACATGTTGGGGAACTGAAGATGGCACAGTCAACTCTGAGTTCTCAGTGGTGCCCAGTGACAGGAAAAGAAGCAATAAGCACAAATTGAAATTCAGGAAATTCCGTTGAGACATAAGAAAAATCTCTTTTACAGTAAGAGTGACTGAACATTGGAAGATGTTACCCAGAAAATATGCATTCCACAGTTCCTTTGCACAGTTAATTTCTGATAGCCTTATTTGAAATATATAAATACCTCAAGGGAGGGATTGAGGAGGATGGGAACAGCTTCTTTTCAGTGATGGCCTCCAATAGAACTAGAGGAAATGTCCACAAACTGAAGCACCAAAAGTTTCACAGGAACTTTAGGAAAATTTTCTTAATAATGAGGGTGACAGAGCTCTGGAACAGGCTGCCCAGGGAGGTTGCAGAGTCTCCTTTGGAGATCCTCAAAACCCGCTTGGATGCAGCCCTGTGCTCTAGGTGACCCTGCATGTGCAGGAAGTTGGACTAGGTGATCTCTAAAGATCCCTTCCAACCTTAAGGGATTGTATGATTCTATGAAATAATACCTATTTACATATGGATCTAATACCCCAAATGATTGTTTTATAGGTATGGAATATTTTACTACATTAGGTGTGCAGTTTAACTTTTACATATCAGCTTTTATTTGTTTACATATTGATCTTTTTTGTTTTTGCTGTTGGAGAGATGTTGATATTATAGTTATGGAATGTCTTTTCTTCCTTTATTAGATCTACCCAGGCTCGGTGGAGTTAATGCAGGTGATTGAAGATTTCATACACATTGTTGGAATGGGAATGATGGACTTTCAGAATTCATACCTAATGACTGGAAATGTAGGTAAGAAATAGGAATTTCTTCTATCAAATTTATGACATATTGAAAATCAGAAATTGCAAGTATGTACTTTAGAGTTACTACCTCTGTCCCAATGTTTAATTTTGATGTCTGTTTATCTTCTCTGTGGTTTAATATACTCAGTATGTATAACCTGTCAGACTTTTCCATAAGTGTGTCTTAAGAATTCAATATGAAGTGTAAGGCTCTAAATAAAATCCAGAAATTTGTCAGGAGAATACTATGTATTCCAGGTATGTGCTGTGAGCCTCTCCAAGTTATACAATGATTCAAATGGTAATTTAGAAAATCATGCAAAGTAAGGTAATAATGATGTGTTAAATAGCTTGAGAAATGTTGATAGTGCTGACATTATCTCTTTTATTATTATATTCTTTCATAGGGCAGTCTTTGCATTTGTTGTTAGTGATAATAGTGTAGATGGAGAAGCACTAATTGCAAAAAGCAAACCCCATTAATCTTCAAAATAATATAAGCCTTTGGTTGCTTACTTCATTATTTCATTGTGTTAGGATTTCAAAAATTTATTCAGACTTATTTTTAAACTATGTTTTCAAGACTGTACCTTTGCCAGGCAGCATAAATAATAATAAGCATTAAACAAAAAAGATTCTTAACAATTAAAATTTCACTTATTACTGTCTTAGGTGCTTTTGAAACTAGTTAGTTAAGAATATATCAGATAAATTTTTGGAATGCCCCTAATGAAAATGTAATTTTCTATACAATAGTGAATATTTATTCTTGTCTGGTTTAGATTTAGATTGACAGGTCTATAAACATCAACTCCTGTAAGGCACAACCTTATGTCGGAAATATGTCAAAGAACTCACCAAAAAGTAACTGTCCTAAAACTTTTACAGCATTTCAGTAAGGAGAGCTTTTCGCTCTTAACAAGTGATTTATTATTGCTGTCATTTACTGTTTGTACTGTAGTGGTACTTAAGGCTCCCATCAGTTTTGAGTCACCAATTATGCTATACCCTGTACATATTTACAAAAAAAAAGACATTATGTGACTTGAAAAACTTGTTCCATGGCATTTTTGTGACAAAAATAAAACAAGAATTTATTTAAAGAGCACAGCCAGTGTTGTTTGGCATATTCTATTGCATTTTGATCTGTTTGTCCTCTGATAAATGTGGAAAAAGTAAAGAAAAATGTATTTTAGACACACTGAAATAATTGGTATCTACATATTCATGGTTGCAAATTGACATCAGTAACAACTTTTTAATTGAATTAAAAAGTGTGTATTGCACTGGATAATATAGATAACTGCATAATTGTTGCAAAGAATAATAAGAACTTCTCACATGAGATTCTGTCTTTGATTTAACTGTACAATCCTCTACCTTTGAATTACCCCTTCAATGTGACAAAGTCATCTTCAGGGAGTCTAGTTGGTTATGTAGTCTAATTGTTTACCTAGTCTAATTGGTTATGTAAACAGACCTAGGGAACATTTCTCTTGATTCTCAACTGAAAGGATTGAACCATGCAGTTCTTAGCGTTAATTCTGTTGTAACAACAAGATTTAAAAAATGTGGGAGGTCATGTTTATAACTGGAAATAGTATTCTTGCCATTTGAATCATCAAACAGATTTCATGTAGGAAGCAAATGTGTGCAGAAAGGTGACCTCTATTTTATACATGCAGGACTTTGCTGTAGCTTTTCTACAGGACTATGCTGTAGTTATTTCATAATGATTTACCTTAAAATATTTCCTGAGCTCTCCCAGATATTTTAAATGCCTTTTCTCATTATTTTATTTTAGAATTTCCTTACTTTTCAGATATATTAGAAAAAGGATTCTGGACTCAAATAAACTGCTGCTTTTTGTTGCCAAAAAAAATCAGTTCTGTAGCAAGTTTTACAGTTTTACTTTGAGTTCTCAGTTCCATTTACTAATATCATTTTCCATGTTCACTTCTAATTGAATGACACTATAGTGGTCCATAAGTAATAGGAATCCATACGTGTTTGACAGATATAGTAGACTACTGAGATCATTTGCAGATGCAGTATTACCTTCTTTTCTTTTTCAAGACACACAGACAAATAACTGTGGTTTAACAAGTTACTACAGACTAGCCCCACTGCAATCACTGTTATGCATTCTTTCTCAGCTGACTGCACATGTGATGAAAGTTACCTTAAGCAAGTAGTAGGCTGCCCATCACTACATGTTTGGAGATGGTTAAGGAGATCCATTAGCACAGTCACCATGCCTTTGCTAAGCTTTTGGACATAATGGCTTATTTGTGCATTTGAGATCTTCTGAGATCTCAAATGATTTTGAGATTGAGCTGGTCGTGTGCAACTCCAGTGCTAAGTTGCTTCCTAACAGAACATCAGAGACTGTCATGTCTGGATAACCCACTGTCTGTGCTTTGGGGTTGATTAAGGCAGCGTAGTGAAAGCAAATGGAGTTCCATTAAGACAAGGCCCATTTCCTCATAGTTCCTTTCTCGAGGATGAAGAACATGCTACGGGTAACTTTAAAAACTGAAAAGCAACAACTTCTGTTGATTACGCCTGACTGGAACAGATGGTATGTGTTTTGCTTGTGTGCTCTCAATTCTCTATTATATTCCTATAAGTAATGACTGGATGAAATAGAAAGAGGTATGGGGCTGCCTTCCTCCTCTTCCATCTCTTGTTCCTCCTCCTTATCAGGGAAAATGGTAGCTTTTGCTACCATCATTTGCTACCAGAGAGACTCTGAATCAACTGGAAACACAGGCTCACCTGCAAGAATACAGCAGGCAGAGCTTTTTTTAAATTTTATTTTCATTGTGTCTTAACTGCTACTTCAGTTTTCTCTGCTTAAAAGGGCGAGTTCCCAGTTTTAATTCAAAGAATAAATCCTGGCTTTCTGAACTTAGCAGCCTTTTGAACAGCTTTGGAGAGTTAAAGGTCTAGATAGATCTATCTCGGGGCTTTGTCATTTTGGGGACCGCATCATAATAAACCATTAAGAATTCCAAATAAATGTTCTAAAAGATGTCCAAGCTATTAACAATCATGTTCATACTTTTAAGTAGTTTGCTAGACCGAAAGATTAGAGTGCTATAAGAATATCTGCCTTTAAAAGTATAGGTGGATTGTGGAGCTGGAAGTAAGGAACAGTATTAGGAAATACATGTTGCTATACCTTCTGTTGTCACTAAAATTTCCTTAGGAGTAAGAGCCAAACACAATTAAAGAAGACTCTTGACAAAATTCAGACTTATTGCTGTAAGAGATTGTTAGTAAGAACACCAAGTTGTCTTGAAGTGAAAAGTGTTGTCATGGATATTATTTGGAAATGACAGAAAATGAACAGAATTTGCAACATAAGAGCCCTTTTCATTCATGTTATTTTTGAGAAGACTTATCAGTTTGACTTATCAGTTCCAAAACATATAGATATCGCAAAATTTTTTAAGATAGTGAAAGGCAAAACTGTCAAGAACTTCAGAGGGTACGGCAAAATGAAGAAAAAGGTTTATCCACCAGCATATTAAATTCAGTATTGACAGAGAGAGTCATTGTAAGAGAGTAATTTAAACCATAAATAATATAGGAATCTGTAAAAGAATTGAGTAAAATCCTCTGGTCACTGTTTTGCAGACCTCAGAAAAGAGTGTAGTGTTAGTTTTGAGAAAATAGCAGAGTAAAGAAAATACGGACAATGTTTTGATGTTCAGTAGTCATCACTCAGTGTTGGTTTCAGTTTTTATTATATTGACTGAGATTCATTTTGCTTGCCAAAAGTATCACTGATTTCATTGCCAAAGTCACCCCAAGTCAAGGCATGCATTTGCTAAGGAGAGAATTTGTACCATCTCAGGCAGCTAAAATAAGGGGACAGTTTGCCCCCTGGATATTCAGGAGGTGAAACAGAGTCACAGAATCACAGAATGGTAAAGGTTGGGCAGTTTTATAAAACCCTGGCCAGTTTTATAATGCAATACATTCCTGCTAAATGTCCACTTTAATTCTTGGGGTATTTATATTCCTTTCAGGTTTCTGATTAGCTTGCAAATAACATTATGTATGTATGATGTATATTAAAATATACATCAAAGTAAGCAGTATTTAGCTAGCAGTCTTTGTATTTGGTTTCATACTTCTGCGATGTGGACTTCTGCCAGTTTTGTAGTCTAATTTCTAGTTCCTTCTCAAAATGGCCTAAGAGAGTCAGCACCCATCAGCTCTGCATTTGGAGTAGGAATTTTTCATGGCTTTTCCTCTTACTTTTGAGACTGTGTTTATAAACATACATCAGAAAGGACCAAATGTGGCTTAAGAGTTGTTGCACTGTCCATGCTGCTTCATTCTTAGCCCTTTCCCGTACAGTGCCCAGACACAGTTCAGAGCATAGTCCAGTCAAGGTTACTTATGCCAAGTCAGCCTAACTCATTTCTCAGTGCAGTAGAAGTCTATCCTTAGGCTCCCTATAGGTAACTTGTGGTGGCTACAGGCTAAAAGCTATCCCTAAGAGGCTATATAGGGAGGCTATGACTATATAACCATAATTTTTTTTTTTGAGTGAAATAAGCTAGAGAATAGGAAAGGACAGAAGTCAATTGGATTTTTTTCATACTCTTATATGTTTCTTCACCATATATATTCATATCACTTCTTCTATATCAACTTTGGCAATTCCTTGATCAGATAAATATATTGACATGGAAAATCAAGCTTTCTCAGCTGATTAAAGGGACACTTTGAAGGTCAAGCTCATCATGACATCTGACTTAGTGCCTGAAGTAAATGATCTAGAGTTCATTTTTTTTCCTGATATCAAATAATCTTGCTAAGGTGCATTACCTGAAAACTTGGTTGTGAACAGTACACAAAAGAGCATTTTTTTCTCACTTTTCTAAAACTACGTGCTTTATGATCCTGAGGAAAGAAGGCTACCACAATCACTTGAGAGAGGGGGGGAAAAAAAAAAAAGGTTAATATCAACGGAATATCTATAAGAAACTTATTCACACAGTCTTCACAAATGTGTATGTAAAAATAAGTCTATGGCTATTTTCTGAGTAATAGACATAATCCAATAGTTAGTTTTGTGTATGCAATTTATTAGTTGGCCTTAAACCTGAAATAAACTGCTCAGTGTTTTAAACGGTATGCTATAAGAAACTAGAATGGTCTAGTAGGTGTTTTCCTTCTCTACCTTATATAAAAATAATTTGCAATGGCATAAAGGATTATAAAGAAGTAGGAAATATAGAACTGGAGGCTTCCGGGTTTCATTCTTACAAAAAAGAATGTTTGCAACTAGGCTAGAAAGCAGCAGCTACAACACATTTGTGTAATGTGTAATTTGTGTAAATTTAAGTATGTGCATTTTAAGTATGTGCATTTTAAAATTCTGTGTGAATCCGATTTCTTTACCTCCATAAACTCTTGTCTGAGATGTTATGCTTGTAGGTCTGTGTTTACCTCAATAATTAAAAGTTGCTGTTTTTTAAGGAAATTGTTTGATGACAAGGTTTTTTTAAGAGATTTATATATCCTGAGAATTTAAAGTTCTGAGTTTATTTACTGCTTTGCTTCGGATGGCTGCATCTTCAGGTGCTCCTTAACAAATTCATAATAGAATGAGACGCAAGGGGATAGAAACTAAGAGGATGCTGTGGTAGCTTTGAGTTAATGCAATAAGAACAGACCTGAAGTATAGGTGGTGCCAAGAGGCAACAGTCTTATTGTGTGAAATACAGTGTGCAGATACTCTGACAATACACTAAGGCAGTCATCACAACAGCATCCTCGCATCCTCACCAGTCATACTTTAAGTTGGTAAATATTAACAGAAATCAGTGGAATAATACTGATTTCATACTTAGAATCTGGAATCATTAGTATTTCTTATTTATGTGTATACATACATATGTATAATGCATGTGTATTATTTATAATGTATAAAGGGATGGCTATAAATTCTGCATGTTACTTGCAGCCTGTCAGAGAGATCTATTATGTGGTCTAATGGCTCAAAGTGCACGCTGATCTCAAAGGCATGATCACTAGGAATATTTGGAAAGTTATTTGTACTTTTATAGATGGTGCCCCTTGGTGCAACATATTTCCTCCCTATGTTTGCACAAATATCTAATCTCTGGTAAAGCAGCAGAATGGGATAAGACTGGCCTGCCCAAGGGGAAGAAACTGTGGAGCAGTCATCGGGATGACTGGATCTTCAGGGACTAGTAATCATGCAATCTGCTGCATCTGCACACATAGAACTTCTCTCGCCTTAGAGGGAAATGTTTATAAAAATACAGTTTATCTCCTCCTTTCTCCTTTTTTTTTTCTTTTTTCTTTTTTTTTTTACTGCAAGAGGGGACAATATGTTCATAAAGATTAAAGGGAATGTCTCATTTTGCCTTTAGGTATCTTAGATTGTTCATTGCAGGAGCATAGAATGAATGTTTTTAATGCTCATTTAGCTTTGAAAATTGCATTGCTATCTAGGCAATGAAAAATAATGGTCTCCATTCACAGTCAACAATTCACAAAGAAAAGTTAATTTCTGCAAAATGACTGTCATTTAACTTTGCCAAATTGAACTTATACCTGTTTCTTGGATGAACAATTTCACTACTAGTAAACATGGCTGATGATTTTATACTACATCATCTATCTTACATTCCTGGTTGTATTTAGAAATCATTTTCAGAAATTAGATTTATAGATATCCAAACCTCTCATATACTTAAATGAGAGAGACTGCACATCAGTTGCTGAGGACATTCAAATATAGCACTACATCTATGTAAGAATGATACTCAGCAGGAGAGCTTGCGGGAGTATGAGGCGTTTGTACAGTTCATTACTCAGTTCCATGAGATAGTATAGGGAAGTTACTGAATGTCTGTATTTCTTCCCTGCATAGACATGAAGGATGTGTTTAGGAGTTTCATTTTAAAACTTGGAATTAAGAAGGTATGTAATTGTCTAGGAATTTGGGCATTTCTCCTTCTTGTATGTAGGGTCTGTTTACAATCTTTAAATTTTTTGAAATTATCTAATAAGGTATTTATTCATAAGCTTTTAAATATATGGTTTAAGAGAATATATGGTTTAAGACCTACTACTAAGGTCTGTAGTATAACATACACACAAGTGTTTATGGATTTTTTTTCCCATAGTTATATTTTCTGTTGATAGTGTTAGACATATTTTACCAGCACTCAGAATACTCTGTACTCACATTAATCTGAGCCATCTCTTGTCAGCATTTAAAGGGTCTCCTAGGTATAGATGGGCATGAAATGGGATTGCCCAATCTGGAAAACTTTCTTTCAGATTTCAAATTCTACACATTCCACTAGAATAAACCAAAGCTTCCATTAAAACATTATATCCCTGCAGAGACTGACAAGCTGTGAATTTTTAAATTGCCAAAATCTAATTTCGCCTTATTTTTTGATGTTAGAATGATTTTATTTAATAGAAGTCAATGGGGTTTTTTGTTGTTGTTTTTGTTGTTGCTTTTTTATATATATTGAGGATCAGGCTAAAAGGTAACATGATTCTGTAGCTAGTGATTAGAGCTTTCCCAGGAAAAAGCAGGTCAAGTTTCTGTTCTTATGCTGCTTCATCGTTGTTCTCAGTTTAATTATTTGGCTCCAGGATTAATTTTCTATAAACGAAAAAGAATGAAAAAAAAGGAAGACACAAAATAAGAACTCCATAAATATAAGTATAGTAGGTTATTGTTAACAATCCAAAGTCATTAAAATGTAGTTGCAGCTTTTGTTTAAGAACTTCCATCTCTTCTCCTACCTTATATATGCAACAATGTGATTTATTTATTCTTATTAAGGTAGTTAAGTTAGCTGTTGCACTTCACTGATTTTTCATCTTGTACTGCTTACACTCAATTCCCATCAGTCCCTGCTTTAATGTTTATGTGGACATTGGTGTGTGGTTTGGGAAAAAAAGGGCTTTTTACATCCAATTAATTTCTTGCTCTAAGCAGCCCAACCAGTATGTTGTCTTAGAGCCTGCACTGGAAGTCTCATTTACTAAATGATGACATTAACCACTTTTTGAGAATGCTTTAATACCATTCAAATAAAATCTCTCCTTTTGTAAATTATATAATGTAACTGTAGAATTCAAATGATTAAATTATCAGGATGTAATTAGTAACCACAGTTTATATCAGGATAGGTCCAGTTTGTGCTATCTACACTGATGCTCTTGCAAAAGGTTTTTTTGTTTGGTTTTTTTTTTTGCTTTGAAATATTATCAAATAACTGAGCAGCCGTATAGTGACCCTTAACTTTGCTCCTCTTTGGTTGTTTAGAAATTTTTTTATGAATGTTTGCCTCCAGTGTGCAGTTAGTTTAGTTTCCAATAAAGCACCATTTAGATGTTTTGGGATTAGGGACAGAAAATCAATTTAGTACATTGAAAATATTCTGTAAAGGCAAAAAAAATAAACTAAAGGCAGTAAAAACTACATACAACAGAGGAAAAAATAACTAAAGGGGGAAAAAAAGCAATTTCTTTCCTGTACCCTGCAAAATGCTGTTTATTGGATAACACTGCTATGATCAGGCTAAGGTGAGGGAAAAAAAGGATAAAATACAATGTCCCTTTTCAACTGTCCAGTTCCCCAGCTTATATTAGGAAAGGCAACTGGACTCTATGTTATAATTTGTACATGGCCATATCTCAAGTCTGATGGTGCAGGTAATCCCAAATGGCACTAATAGCAAAACTAGGATCAGGTGTAAACTCCTTAATGTGCAATGCTTTTTGCTAGACTGAAAATATAGATTATTTTGGAGCAGAATATACAAAAGTCTTCCTTAATTAATAGCTTGTTTGGCGTCTAAATTCAGTCGCTCTTTAGGTTAATGCTTTCAGGTAGAGAAAATTAATTGAAGCAAATGTGTCTTTTTGTTGTTGTTGTTGTGTCTCTAAAGCTATCATTTGGTAGTAAGCAAAAATACCATCCCTGCCTCATATTTTCATATTTAATTTAAAGCTATGTCTTCGTTTTCATTATATTGCATTTCAAAAGAATGAACTGTGAAATTTTATCAAATAACATGATGGAAGAGTCAGTTTTATATCACAGAAATAATTATGTTTTCTGGAGTATTGCATGTTGCAGAATATTTTATCCACATAAAGCTTTATCCACTTGAAGGCAAAATTTGGAAGAAAAAAGGGATGGTTAGACAGCAGTGTGCTTTCCATTGGAGGATTCCTATTCTGAATATGTGTTTCAACAACATACTGAAATGAAAGGCAGAACAAATTAAAGAAATAACAACAGCAATAGAAATAAAACCTGTATTGGAATAGCTGTAGCAGAAAATAGATGAGATGAAGCATCAAAGAGAGAGTGAGTCATATTAGGTGATTATGAAATGGAAAAATTGCAGAGAAAAGCATTCAAAATTAGGGACATGGAAATCCATAAATGGGAAGCAGAGTGATGGCTGCCTTTGATGACATCTATTGCATCTTAGGAAAAGCAAAGAATCATAGAATCATAGCATCTTCAAGGTTGGAAGGGACCTCTAGATATCATCTAGTCCAACCTTCCCGCTCAAACAGGCACACCGAGAGCATATGGCACATGCTCTTCTCCAAGCTGAAGAGGCCCAACTCCCTCAGTTTCTCCTTGTATTAGAGATGTTCCAGTCCCTTAATCATCTTTGTAGCTCTCCACAGGACTCTCTAGAAGCTCCCTCACTCTCTAGAAGCTCCACGTCTCTCTTATACTGGGGGGCCCAGAACTGCACACAGTACTCCAAGTGTGGCCTCACCACAGCTGAGTAGAGGGGCAGAATCACCTCCCTCGACCTGCTGGCAACACTCCTCCTGATGCAGGCCAGGAT
>JAUBOD010000810.1:670392-733951 GCA_032353885.1 Nothura maculosa
GGAGTGGCCTTAGCAGTAAAGACAGAGGCAAAGAAGGCATTTAGCAACTCTGCCTTCTCGGCATCCTCCATCACCAAAGCCCCCTCCCCATTCCGCAGCCCACTAACATTTTCCCTTGTCTTCCTCTTGCTGCTAACGTACTTATAGAAACCCTTCCTGTTGTCCCTGACATTCTTTGCCAACTCTAATTTCACCCGGGCTTTGGCCTTCCTCATTTTGCATCTGCATTCGCTGGTGGTGCGCCTATATTCTTCCCACGTGGCCTGTCCCTTCTTCCACAAGCTGTACACTCTGTTTTTCTCGTTAACTTTGCCCAGGAGCTCCTTGCCCATCCATACAGGTCTCCAAAGAAAATCTGATCTATCTCCAGTAGGTATAATCCTATGTTATATTTTGAGTTAAATATTTTTGCCTTATTGTTTGAGTAATTTAGACACTGACTCCAGGCATAATGAGCTTGATTTTCACATGCTCAATTACAGACAAAGATTGATCCAATATCTCCTAAATTCAGTTTAAGCTCAGTACATAACATATATTAAAAAATAAAATATTTTAAACTCCCTAAAAGGCAGTGCCTATTTAGGTACTTCTTATCTTTGTCAACTGCACTGAAAATTAATGTTAAGTATTAAGTAGCCTGAAACTAGACATAATTTGGAACAGTGGAACAGAATGTCTCTTCCTACACTGAGGATAAATAAACAAGCATTTCTTTAAAAAGAATAGAAACTAATATATTTAACTTGGTTGATTCTTTTTCTTTTTCCCTCTAAGCTGCTCGGATCTCTTCAATTACTCCTTTCATCTCTTTGATTACTCCTTCCACAGCTTTAGATCATAAAACAGGAAAATTCTGTTTTGTGAGGGGAGTGGGAGAGAAGAAGCATGGAAAGCTGGAGATGAGATGACCAGAACTGGCTAACACACTAAGCACAACATACAAAGCACGGCTTTCCATGTTGATGCATATGATGGTATTATAAAAATCAGTAGTGATCAAGTGATTGTTCTTTATAGGCCCAAAATTTCAGTTAGTTGTTTGTTGTTGTTATTATATTCTATATTTTATGATATTTATGTTTTCGTTATTATTTTCTTTTAAATATACCTTCATTGTGCAGTTTTATTTTAAAGGCCACAATAATTCTGAGATATTTCTCCTGAGTTATTAAAGTTAATTTAGAATCCAACAATGTGAACAAGTAAATCAAATTCAGTCTAATCAGTATTTCTTTTCTACTTATATTGGATTGTGTCTATATGTCCCACTGAGGTACTGAGTTTTCAAAATGCTATCTGTGATGCAAACAACCTAAATAAATACTTATGTATTATCCTGACAGAGGATTTCACAGTGCTGCCAAGGTGACTTTTTACAATCCCTTAAGCAAATCTTAATCTGCTTTGTCTGCTCCTTGGAGGGTGTTCCAAGATGAATGAGACATCTCTCCAAAAACCAAAGGCCCAATTACAAATTCCTGGGAGGGAGGTTAGAATCATGGCTCTGATATGAAACTCAGACACAGGAGACCTGTGTTTCTGTCCTAACTATGTATCACATTTTCTGTATGACTCTGCCTGTCTTGTGGGCCCTTTCCAAGAAGGCCTTGCAGTACCTGTTTTTTGGCTGCTAGTGTCCCTGAGCGGCAGGACTGGGTTGTTCCAAAAGGCAAACCAGAAGCTGAGAGTGACAGTGAGGCAGTGGCCTCACTGAGAGATGGGAGGTCGCACAGTACCCAAATGAGAGCAAAGAAAGACTGTCAAAGGGCAGACAAGCTACCATTCGAGATCACTGTAAGGGACTGTGGTCTGAAATCCAGCCAGGACAGTTGTAAAGTCAGAGTCAAGATCTGTGTGTGTGTGTGTGTGTGTGTGTGTGTGTGTGTGTTCAATTCAGTGAACAGACTGAATTGGTCAAAAGTCAAATCCACACCAAGACTTTAGGCAGGTCCAATGTTAAGCTAGGAGGCTAAATCCTCCCATCAGGGTTCAGATAGCCAAAGTACACAGCCAAGTAGAGCTGGAAAAAGACAAAGGATTCAGCTGGAATGCAACTGCTAAGTGGAGGGACACAGACTCCAGCTTGTGACAGCCCTGATCTAAGGTTACAAAGCTGCGTCTCATCAGAGCTGACTTGGAGCATAAAGCTATAGAGATGTGGAGGGGTGTGCTCGTGACCCTGACAGCTTGGTCCCCAGAGTGAATGCAAAACTCAGGGTAGAAAATATTCACTAAAAAGAGACTTGATGAGCACCAAGAAATTCAAAGCATATAACTTGAATTCTCTCTCTTGTAAAGCCATGAATGTAGAGAAGCATTAATTTGAGTCAACTCTCAGTTATCTGGGATAAATTAAACAAACTTGCCTTTCCTCTAAGCCCTTGGCTAATGTATTTTTGCAAATAAGAATTCAGGTATGTTTTTAATGTGTTCAGTTAGCCCATATCTTACTCCCTCCTTCCTCAGATGAGGGAACCAATCTTGTCAGTGTATATAGATTCCAGCTTGAAAATTTCAAGAATCCATTTCTCTGATTCTCACTTTGAGATTTGTTTTTCTCTTTTCTCAGTCTTAACAGAGCCAAACTATAAACAAAGCATTGGGTTGCTCAGATTGGGAAGGCACATGGGGACAACTGTACACAGGGAGAGATGGCTTCTGAATTTTCTTCCTGAAATTTTCTTCCTGAAAACAGAGTGGGAAAAACAAGTCTAGTTAGATATTGTGTCAATATCTTCATACTGCAGTTTTGCTTGTTATCTGTCACAGCTCCATATCAATGTGCTACTAGGTGACTAAACTACCTGGAAAAAAACACCTGATGGCTTGTACACACTATAAAAATGAGGACAATTTGCAAAAACTTTCTCCATATTTACTGTTTTCCAGAATATGGCTTTTAATCAGGTACTACCTTTTGCCCTTTACCTTTTACTTATTTTATATTATTAACACTCTCAGACTTTATGCTTGAAAATAAAAACTTATATATCTTTCAGTTTGAATCTGTTCATAGTTCTGTCTTAAAGTTCTATCTTCAAAGTATAGGAAAAAATTATTCAATAATAAAACTGAGATCCATGTCTGTCCTATTTTGAGAGAGTTAATTAGGAACACTTACTGGTGTACATTTTTAAATTCTCTGTGCTTTTATGTATCAAATCTTTTAAGAACATGCCTAAGAATTTAATCCTGAGATTACCTTTCAATATGATGAGTAACTTTGTTCACAACTTCTTAGATTTCTGGTAATAGGATTTGGTTGTCATTTCTCTGGAGGTTAGACGGTGGTCATCTTTCCTGTGCTTCCATTTGCTACTCCAGGAACCAATCCTTCTGCCTTGGCTCTTCATTTCTCCACGCAATTTACTGTTGTGGCAATATTTTATCATTTATCTACTAATGATTTCAGTGTCTTTTCCCCTCCTTTAATGATCTTTAATCCTCTGCAAAGTTTTCTCTATCGTTTTAGTATTTCCTTGTGGATGTCTAATCATCATTAAGCCTAATAAATAAACATATGTATATGATCTCACTCCCTCGACTCTTTTTCCTTCTCTCTTTCTCAGATGATGGCCTCATCATTCTTTCCATCACTTAGGCTCAATACTTCTACATCATTTCCAGTCTCACATTTTCCTTTGTTTTCAGCCTGAATTACCAGCATGAGCATATTGTTTTAGTTACTTAAGTGATAGAGAAACACTTCTTCTGTTCACTTTCCCTGTATAGTCAATTTAAAATAATGTTGCAGTTACCTTTGCCCTTCTCTGTTATTACCATGTTTTTCACCTTTATGTAACATTAAAATTCATTCACTTAAATTTTAAGTCATTCTATTCCTTTTTATCATCATCAGTCTTCTGTCTCACATTACCTTAATCCTCTTCTGCCTTGAGAAGTACCTTATGATAAGGCAAGAGCAGCCTCTTTAGCAGCATGAATGCTCAGTAATGCTAAGAAGAGAACAGCAAAGCTCTTTCAGAAACTCTAAAGTGCTTTGGATGTGACTATTGTTCTCTTCAATTTTTCATGTCTTCACCTTCTTCAGCATTACTCCCAGAGGATAGAGTTATCTTGAAGCACAACCTCCTTCCATGTCTTGCTTAAATCTTTTATTAGAATAGCCTTATATTTCAGGATGCATTCCATTTATCATGTGGACATATTTTCTCCTGACTGTTCATGAAAAATTTGTTTACCTTTTCAGGAGTTTGATGTACTTTTCTTCAAAATTGTGTTCTAAATTTACAAACTTAAAAGTGAATTTGTTCTTTATATTCATCACTGGGCAGCTGCAAACAGCCATATTCATCTTAGAGGAAGTATTAATTATCATAAGTGAATAGCAACAATGATTACACTATAAAAATCCTGTGATTATTTTTCCTTCCCAAAGGGCATTTGGACCATGTCCAAATTATGTGATATTCTGTCCATATTTTTGATACTAATTTTCTCTCATAAACTGAACTTCAATAGTTTAAATCTTTGAAGATTACCTCATTTTTATATAGTAAGATTTTTATAATAATTTTAAAGCCCATAACTGCTGTTTGAGCTCTTACTTTTTAAATTTCCATTTTGATTTCTGTGGAATTAAGCTAGGTATGGGAAAATAATAGGAATTATTGTCTTATGCTCTGTTTCATTTTATCAAACCAGATTTTTCATCATAACAAATGTGGAATCTGTATCCACTCAGAGAATCCGTATGCACATATGATATTTCATGCATCTTTAAAATTAATATACGCCTGAATTGTTTCTAAAACACAGAAGCTAACACTGGACAAAAGAGCACAGAAATAAAAGAACATGCTAGCCTGCTTCCTGTGAAAATGTATTTTTTAGTTCAATTACCTAAGTAGCAGCAGAGCTCTGAGTGTTTTTTAAATGCGTCCTAATCACTGCTTCAAGTCATATTACTTTTTAACTAGTGCTAAATGTTATGCTGGTCATATTATGGTAGCTTATTGCTCTAATTTCTTACTGTTGGATTCATATTTAGCTGTTAGACAGTTTGGCGTTTCGTCATGTATACTACATATTGTTTATATATATGTATATATATGCTGCTCGTATTGTTTAAAGGAGTGCAATGACTTGTATAGTCAAAATAGGAATGAGTTCACTATGTATAGTTCTTATCATGATAAAGTTATAATTTTACAAAGAGAAAATAGCAGGTATCTTTTCTGTCTTGCAGTTGTCTATGGAAATAGAGCAAGGAAATGTTCAGAGACTACTAGTATGGTAGTTTCTTGATTAACCTAAGGCACTGTTCTTACCTTTCAATGAGCACAGTTTGCTTTGTACCGTATCTAAACTTTCTGCTTAACTTCTGCTGAACTAAATCTATGCTGAACTTTCTTGCATTTTGAAATTTTGACCTCACCAAATTAAGAAAAACATCTCTGGGATTGCTATTTCTGCCTATGTCTGTAGTATATCTTGCTGCTCAAGGCCCAGCTGAGTAGATGTTATTAGCTCAGGAGCTTCATAGATACCAACTCACAGCCACCTTCTAGGGATTTCCCTTCTTGCCTGCCCATGGAGCAGTAGAGCTTAAAAAGTTTCAAATTGAAGAAGGCATTATTTTTCTGTTGTTACTCATAAGGACTAGGAGATCTGTTAGGGAATAAAGTATTATTTCTTTCATTGCTATGTGTTGCTGGTGTGATGCTGTTTCTCTGCTGAGACATTACAAGAACATTATTCACGGAGTGATGGTTAGCTGGTTGTTGTTCTTACATTCATGTATGGGGTCTCACTTACCATAGTCCTTCTGGTTGATATGATCTTGTGGGTGGTGAAAGGTGCGTTTATCCTTGTATTGAGGGGAGGTTTTTCAAGAATATCAAACCTGCTCAGAAGCAGAATTCCGCAGCAGATCTGAAGATCCACAAATTTGATTCTATTCAAGAGAATAGTTTTTAAATGCATAAATATGTTTTTTATTAGTAGACATGTTTGCAAAAATACTCAGTATTCTGAATTCTAACACAAAAAATCATATTATGTATTCTGAACACCTGTGGAAATAGGTGTTCATGTTCATGACTATTTTTCCCATAAATTTAGCAGTAGCTCACCCAGAAGACTAATAAAATATTCTGTCTGAAAAATCAAAACTTGCTGTGTGATGAACTGAAGTGTTCTAAGTGCGGAATAATATATATAATATTCTTTCAATCGACAACTGAAAAAAAAGGACAGGAAAGAAGGGAATAGTCCTGCTAATAGACAAGGCCGTTCTTTGATGTTTGTAATCGAAATTCACTCAAGTTCAAATTTCGTCTACCTGACACAAGGAGTTAAGGAGAAATCAAGTTCTTATGCTAGTTTTACAGATTTCTGTAAATGATTTTCTTTTCTTGTCAAGGCACGGATGCATTATAATAATAAATTGCTATTTGTCTGCATCTTAATCAATTGTAAAATAGGAATCAATATTATTAATTACTATGCTGCACAAATCCAAAGTGTTATAATTTAAGTGAAAAAATAACTTTTTTCCTGTTGTTTAAAGAGACTTGGATTTGAACATCTTTTCTAAAGGTTTTGAGATCAGGGTTTTGATCAGTGTTTGACAAAGTTAGAAGTCAACTGTTAATTTGACATAGAATGCAATTTTAGAAACTAAATCTCTACTGTGAGAGTTTTTAAAGTTTTGCTTAGTCTGTGTGTAAATTAATATTTTTCAAAGGGCTGATTTTGAAACCTTTTCAGCTTGTTCAACAATAGAAAGTAATGGATGGGCAGGAAAAAGAAAGTTAAGATTATTCATTCTCCTTACTTAGTTCCTTTATCTTTTATTGTTTGGAAGTCAGCAACATTCTTCAGTCAGAGAGACACTGGAAATTGCACTAGGCAATTTCATTCAGGCTTGGAAATATCATAGCAAAGCATTTTAGGTCTGACATTCCAGGCTATGATCTGCAGGAGTTAGTATACAAGAATTATACTATGTTTATTTCATTCAGAACTTTCTTGACACATTAATTAACCCCTCTTGTGCTGCTGTAAATAAACCACTTACACATCATTTCCATTATATTGTGTGTAATCAGGGCATTTGGGTAGCCATGAAAAAGTTTTTTTCAAATCAATAATTATTATGAAATAATAAAATATGCATACGTAATTGAAGCACTGTGTCATAATTTATACTGCTAGGTATCAAAAGACATTTTAAAGATTCTAATATATATATATTTTTTTTTCACTTGTGCTCTGAGTCATAGCTCATGTAGGCCTTCTTCAATCTCAGATGTATAAATTTAACCTGAAATATTCACGACTACGATGATGTTGCTTTTTGAGGAAGTACATATTGTACTTCCTGCTTTCTTCACAGATTGAGTGCAAGCACTAAATGCCATGAATGAGATTCCTTTTTCCTACTTTTTCCTTTTACCTTTGTGGCATCATATTAAAATTGCAGTTAAAAGTATATAGAAACCACAAGAGAAACTGACCAAGAAAAAAAAGTGCAACATATTCTGTACTTTAACCTTGTTTCTTTCCATCCAAACTTATTGTCTCCATGTCTTCCCCCACCAAAATCCCTCTTGGTGACTGTTTGGTTCTTATTTGTGCTTGTGGTTAAATCAAAACCTAATCTTCTTAATTAACACAAGCACTATATATGCATTTATGCCTTCATATATATATATATATATATATATATATGTATTTATTTATATATTTATACATTTACATATCTGGTATACCATAGGAATTGTCATAATACAAATAAGTAAGCATACAGTCATATACATCTTGTCATAAGATATTTTTATGTGATACCATACTGTCATTTGATGAATTAATGAATTGTATCTTCAGCATTATGTGTGCAAACTGTAAAAAATAACTGAGAAGTTCAAGATGGATACATGTCGGTATTGTGCTTTCCACATAAACAGTCCAAAAAGAGATAATCAATATAAAGTAGAATGGATTGCACCAATAAGTGAAACATCTTTTTTTTTTTCTGAGAGAATGATGTATGTTATAGATAACACATATGGGATATTTTTATATTTTGAAGTGCTTTTTTCTTCACCTGCTGCTTAAGTCACTTTTATTTCGGTTTATTTTCTTATTTTATTTTTTTCCATTCCGCAATGTCCTCTTTATTAATATGTTCACTGACTGTGTTTCCTAAATGTTTATATATGCTTCTCCTGTGTCTATATAAAAACAAGGTACAATATTCCTAGCACAGTGGCTATAAACATTTTCATCTGTTACTGTTCTGTCTCACAAATTCAGGTCATAATATTTTGGTTAGGTGATTTAAGAAAATATGTGCAATTTTTGTTTTTTTGCCAAACTTACTTATGAGAAGATGATGTGCTCCTGTGGTAATTGCAGAACTGAATTATTCGCATTTGAATAATTGAAGTAATATTTCCTAATACAAACCTATCATGAAAGATACACTAAAATACAAAGTAAATGACTTTTCATTCTGCCTTATTCTTTCTGTATAATGGTTATGTAAGAAAACAACATTTGAGTTCCTGGCATACAAATGACCTGGCACCTCGATTACATGCCACCTTCTGTAAAAGGATTTTCATGCTTACACCAAAGCAGACATTTATTTTCATGCTGCAGATTAAAACTGAATTTGAGGGGGAGAATGTCTTGTTTCACTGTGTATCTACCTGATGTTGCTCCAGAATCTCTTTGAAATGAGTTCTGTGTTAATATTTTTTAAGAATATTAGCTTACATTTAGATGTATGCTAATACAAAATAAAGTCCCTGATGGCACTGAAGATGCCAGTTGTTTCAGGAAAGCAGCTGGCTGTGTTACTAGGGTCTGAATTTGTTGCCTCCACCTGGAGTACAATGAACTATTTTTACACCTTTAAAGGCAACATCATGTTTGAAATTATTAGTCACATGCTCTTGGAATCTTTAAGATAAGCAACTAGAGAATGACATATTAATCTACTGTAATCTGATTTTAAAGGTAGTCTTCACAAGACACAGAGTAAACATTTTGGCAGTTCAATTTCAATTACTATTTTATGTGTGCTGAGATTTCTGTCTATCTAAACAGAAAGCTAAAGTCTAAAGGATGTCACAGTGGCATCTTCTGTGAAGTTAAATAAAGACTCTATTGTTTAGCTGTTTTCTACTCCTGAGTAACAGAAAAAAAAATCTGAACTGTACATGGAAATATCTATGTATATTTATTGCATATAAACCATAAGCCAAATGCTTTTGTATTTATTTTATGCTATTCATCACCTACATCTTAAGAAATATTTTGGAATCTTTGGATCTAAATTGTGGTACCATGATTAATGGCCCTATTTAAAATACAGAGATAGGCACAATCCGGAGAGATGTTAACCTAAACTCTCATCATTTATTCAGTTTTAAAGTGATTTTCTGTTGTGCAGAGTGAATTCCATTGAATATCATTGATTTCCTGTTTCAATAAGAGGGACTGCCATCCTAAAGGTGGATGAAATATTAAGGTTGTACTGGCTAATTGGATAGATGGATAGGGAGATATGTAGATAAATGCTGCACAAATAATACAATATGGTCTCATACAGGCAGTATTTAATTTTGTAAACCAAATAACTATGAGTTTAGCTTTATGTTGAAAATAAAATAATTTTTATTGAATTTTAGTAACTATGAAAAAAATGTATAATGCTAATATGCTCTCTAAATCTACTGATTGCTTGTAAAAACATGCAATCTATCTTATGCGCCAGTAATTCTGAAACACCTGAACATTTTTTCAACATACCACCTGAAGTTTTACAAGGCTAAGCATCCCTTTAGAACTGTGAATTTATGTGCCAATTTCAGTGCAGAGAGGATTGTAAGTAGCGCTGTAAACCCCTCATGATAGTTTTATAATGGGAAGACTGAAAGACCCTCAAGTACATCCTCACTAATGTGATTCTATAATCCATAAGCAGTCTAATTTGAAGCTAAGAGCCAGTTACCAAGTAATAATTTGTGGAGCTAATATTGTTAACATCTCAATTTTCTTCTACTTTTGGATTTGAATTACAGTTCCCTTTCAAATAAAATCCACCGACGAGACACGTAATGATTTTCTACTCTAATTTTGCTATTCTGATTGCTTTTTACAGCTGTCCCTATTGTACTTCTGTTTAAACCACTGCATGAAGTTCTTGCAGGGAAATCATTATGCAGAGCAAAGTATAGTCCTAGCACTCAAAGTCTTCCAACTACATTACCCTCATCATAAATTGATTAGAAAGAGCATTGCAACATTGCTTATATACATAGTGGAGCTACTGCTCCAGACATATTGTTTGTCATCTCTCTGAGCATACTAAAACATTTGCAGCCCTGACAGTTTCTTAAAAGTAGCTTGAATCCTACTAGATACTGACAGTGTTGCCATGGAGTCAGACTTCAAAGCAAAGATAGAACTGACTTCCAGATAATGGTCGAGTTAGAAACAGGAAGAAAATGAGAATGGGTAAACAAAATTGTAAGCCGCCTATTATTAGATCATTTTTTTCTTCTGTTTTTCTGTATCAGATAATAGTGATGTTGATTGTTTTTGGGGGAAGGAAAATATAATTAAGATTTCAGAATGGGCCTTATTGTTTCAAGGAAAAGAAATTAAGTGCTAGATGACATTGTTCTCCTTTGTGTGGAAACAATGAGGTCTTTTAATATGTGAATCTCTTTAATGGGTCTATCTTGAAATTGTGCCTGCATAAGGGATAAAAGCTCTGTTATTGCTTCATTAGCCTGCATCTAGCGGTTGTGTTTCCCAAAGCAATTTTCAGCGTCATCTTCCTTTTACTGTCACATTTAATCATTTTAGAATTTGCTCTAAAGACACAATTGTGTCCTTACATGTGAATTTCAGGGTATGAGCCAGTGCATTCAATAATCCCCGTTTAGAAAGTTAACAAGGACCTGGCTGACAAGTGATAGAATCAATGCTGCATAATTAATCTGTGGAAGAACTGCATAGTGTGTAAAAGTCCTGCAAATTTCCACTTTACTTGAATTGTATTATTATACACTTGTGGGCTTGTGTTTGCTCTGCAGTTGTCATTGTGCAATGCTTTAAAGTATGAAACACATTTTAGTTTGATTTTGTGATTTCTCTTACTAGTGGCAAGCATTCAGAAGCTTCCTGCAGCATCTGTTCTGACTGACATCAATTTCCCCATGAAAGGAAGAAAAGGAATGGTTGACTGGGCACGAAACTCAGAAGATAGGGTTGTCATTCCAAAAAATATCTTCACCCCAATGTCAACAGGTAAAGAAGCATGTCTGCATACTTGTTTTTATTGATTTTAACAAGGAAACTTGATTTCTTCAGAGCACTGTATAATACAGAACTTTTTTTTTTTTTTAATCCATCTTCAAAGAAGATACTGTACCCAAGTTTATTTTAGAGGGTTGTAAAAGGCTTAGGTTCATCATCTTTAACAAAAATAAACCCAAGATATTATTTTCTACATTGCAGAGCCAATACCTAGTTATTCTGCGCAGGGTTACATCTGTGGAAATATCAAGTGACGTGAAGCTGAGCTATACATTCAGCTGTACCTCCTTGTAACTGCTGTGCTCCAGCAGGAACATAAGAGCTTCATAACAGATGACCTAACTTTTACAGAATGAAGATCAGCAGACCATTTCCTGGGGCTTCAATTCCAATTTACAAATACCATTGCAGTGCAGATGTGTAACATTAGAGAATTTACTTACTACACATTAAACTCTAAAGACAGTCATTAGGGGTGAATGAGCTAGCATGCATGGTAGCACACAGTGATGAATTTTTTGAAAAGAGAATTTTCAGTGTTTGCAATCTATTGATATATACCTAACTGTTAAATTTTTATGATACACTTCATATAATTCATATAATTCAATTCATATAATCCAAATGATAAGGATTTCTTTAAAATAAAATTTATGCTAGAAAGGTAAATGTTATTCAGGGTTATTTGTGCTGAATTATGCTTGGGAAAGACAGAATTTAGAAAGAAATTTTTTCCTTGCTGTTTTCAGAGCTAGATGAATCAACTGTGTTTGTACTTGGAGCAGTGCTGTACAAAAATTTAGAACTCATTTTGCCCACTTTAAGGTAAGGAACTTCTTTACTGTAAATAACAATATGAATTAAGCATTAAATTTCAGGATCATAACTATACTGTCATAATAAAAGTAGACAATGTGAACAATGCATATAGGTAGCGTGGGATTTTCATCCACTCTTACTAAGCATATATATCTTTATCTTGATGCTCTGTTGTTTCTCTTAAGGAAATAACATTTTTTGTCAGATGGATTTAACTTACATTTTACCTAATCTAAATATAGCTTAAGTAAATAAAGATTCCTCTGGAAGTTTGTACACTGATGTAAGTTAGTGTTCAGACCACATACATCTATGCTTCTAACTACTACTTCTAAAGATCTAGTAATGGTATGATAATGCTATGATAACCTGATGTAATATGAAGTCTGCTCTCCTTTTACACAAATCTCTGGCAGGAGTTTTCCAGGTATTTTTTTCCATCCAAGTTGAATTCAGAAGGGACAGCAGAACTGTAGTGAGGATTTGTTTTAGAAAAAAAATATTCAGGTACCTGAACAGCTGCCGTTTATGAGATCCTTACTCATACATAAATAAATAAGTTCTCTCTCTCTTTTTTTTTTTTTTTTTGATTTTATCTTATGGATAGACGATTTGGAAACAACTGTTTTATCACCTTCTCAAATTTATGTTTAGTTCATTTCATGGTTTGTTAATATTAGCTTAATATTAGCTTAATTCATGTAATCTCATGCACTTTTGGTCTACTATTCCTGTACAATAAAACTGAGGTATATCATATCACAATAGCTCCTAATAAGTCAGAGTAGCTAGAAAGTCATGGGATCCACTATCTTATTTATCCAGAATTTCAATTTTTAAAAAATCAGTATTGAGACAAGGGTTGGAAAAGCAAATTTTTGCCAAAATCCACAGGGAAAAAAAAGTGACAGCCCTGAGGAAGAAAGAAGGATTCTAGTAAAGTTGTAATGTGCTATATGGTGAGTAGCTGTAAATCAAGAATAGAAATCTCTCTTAAGTAGAAATCAATTCCAACAGTTTCCTGTTGCAACAGGACACCTGGAAGTGCTGATGAGAGCCACATATACCTAGGGCACTGTCTAAGTGTCAACTCAAGCACTTCTGAAATGTCAGTAAGCACTTTCCATTTGCTGTGTCAATTCCTGAAATTAGCCAGGAAGGAAGAGACGTTTCAGAGAAATATTTTCTTCTCTTCTCTCATATTCAGAAAAATCCAGCTAAATGACTGTCGTATTCAGCCTTTTTTGGCAGACCTTAAAGACAATCTGCCAAACCTAGGAAAGTCATTTGAGGTGGCCATTTGCCTTTCAAACCTTTGCATTGCAAACAGAAATCTATAATTCTTCTGCCTTTTCAGCTCTCATCAGCTGATATTTGCAAAAAATAAATGGGAACTAGTGAATGCTGTGTATTTTCTTATAAGAAAACCCATATGGGGTCTTTATTTCATCCTTTAGAAGAGTGAGATTTATAGGTCTTACTGTATTTTCACCGGAATCAATAGCATTTGAAATAGTGGAATAGGGACAGAATAAGGACCTGAATGTACAGCAAATTAAGTACTATAAACTATGAAAAAGTGCATATCAATTCTCTGCTTTTTGCTTTTATCTATTCTACTTTCCGCTGGTTATTGATTTCCACAGTGAATTTGACTATTTCTCTCTGTAATTCAGCTTGTGAGACATTTTGTGAGCTTCTAAAATATAATGGTGTAATAATCTGCATGTACCTATTCGTAAATGAAGTCTTTAGAAATTCAGATAAGAAGATATCACACATTGACTCTGAATATGTTCAATATTAGTTGAATCCAAATCTCAACTGTCCAAGAACAGGAAATGAGTAGTGTTACTTTCTCTTACGTATGGGAATAAGAAATAAAAGCCATGATTAATCAGTGATATCAAAATACAATGCATATTCAAGGGTACCTCTAGTCCGTCCTTTGTTAAGAGAGTTTAGGACCTCTGTACTTCCCTCCATTTCTTTAATGGTTAGAGTGAAGTTATATTGAAACTTTTATAAGTTAAACCTCTTAACTCATCTGGAAATGCAGCACACTGAATTTTTTTACCCGTGATGATCGTGTTCCAAATCTGATCCAATGACCTTAAAATAGTAACGTAATTTTATTTGCATAAAGGCAATATAATTTTGAACAATTTGCATTCATTCAAAGCATTCCAATATTCACTCAGACACAACATTGAACCGGAAGAAAAATCCTGTAACCGTGTTTAGTGCTGAATTTGTAGAGCTGTTAGACTCTTCTATAAAATTAAAATTAAAAGACATATTTTAAAGGAACCATTATCCAGAGTGGCTTATCATTTTACATTTCTTAGGGAATATGTGCATTTTTTTTTCCGTCCGTACCACTGGGTTTGGAATATTAGTATGCTCTGTTTGCTTGTATTTTTGAGATTGAAAAAAAATTGTCTTATGTGATTTTATACCCATTATAATTTATGCTAATGTTACTTAATTATAACAAGCATTATTGTAATAACCTTGTTCCTGCTGAAAATGGTAAATTGCTTTACCATACACTAAACACTAAAATGTGAAAGTAAAACCCTCCAGCTTTTAAAATAGAAATCTAAATATATAAAAACATTCTAGATAAATATCTTTTGGGCTACACTCTAAATAAAATGACAGTTTACAAAATATGTAAATAGTGAAAATAAACAAACAAAACAAATAACTCAGGTAAAATAAGAGAGATGGGCTTATGTTTTAGTGCAAAGGCCATATGATTTAGACTTGACAACCTGAAAAAAGGTGATTTCTACATTTAAATACTCAGAAAATTTTGAACATTTCTTGTGAGATTGTTGTCCCTGTTTTCTCAGGCACTATGATAGGAGAAAAATAAATATTTGAAAAAATCTTTCTTGTAGCTGTGAAACACAGAGTGGTGACACATTCCTGTACATTACTTAGTACCAGCACGAAAAGATATGCAAGTTCCTGCATTACCACAGGGATTTTGTTGTTGTTGTTTTTTAAGAAGAAAACAAATTTCTATCAATACATCTTTAGAAGAAGTATTCCAAACCATCTTACTACAGAGTCTCTATCTGATAAAACCCAGGTTCTATGAATATAACAAGAATTTCATTATCTAGGAGTCTGTATATGACATATTTCACAAATTTCAATGTTAGCTATATTACAGTGTATGGGCGTTATTTTTTCCATTTTTCCTGGAATTGATACTATTATCAAGTCTCATAATGACAATATGTGATGAGAACTTGGCAATTCTAAAAAAAAAAAAAAAAAAAAAAAAAGAACCAACCTTTCTGTATAAATAGAAATATAAAGCAATATAGATAGAAATATAGAGAAATATAGAGCAATATAAATAATCCTAGTAGGACATATATGTTATTCAAGCAATTTTGCAAGGAGTACTCACCTCTTTCTACATAGCATCACTACTACAACATTCAGATTTTTTTTAATGTATACACAGCATTTACATTTTGAACTTCATTCATGCTGTCCAGGTACAGCAACATTCATAAGTTAATTTTTTGGAGTAATGTGAAGTCAGTCTAAAAAGAAAATAAAGCTCAAATATCCTATCACGTGGAATGAACATGAATATTGAGATATAAAAGAATACCCTAACAGAAAAAGAACATTTAATAAAATGATTGTTTTATGAATATTTATATAAATTCAGATAAAGAAAAAAAAAAAAAAACTAGATCACCATCTCTGGAACTTCTTTATTAGAGTTTATTCACTCCAACTCTGTTATTTTGAATCATCAAGGATTTATTTAAGTATAATTCCCAGGAAATTTAGTATATTTTCTGATCTAATCAATTTCAAAATTTGAGTAAGCTGTACTTTTCTGAACAGATCTTTTGTTTTGTAAGACCATCTCCTACAAGTCATTGTACTAAAGATAACAGTTTTTTTGATAGTCAAGATTTTTAAAGTTTTTTTTTCTAAAATATCTAGGAAGTGGATCAACATATCATTTAATTATGGATCTTGCCGATTCCAGTTTAACATGTGTTTTATGACATGTCATGACAGGAATGATTTATTTTAAAAAAATATGAAAATTCTGGAATCTAGAGCCAGTATTAATTTAGAAACACAGTTCCATCAGGGTTAAAAGATATGTAGCTATGGGTGAAATGGGGGATGTGGCTCTAGGACAATCAAGGGACAAGATGATACAGAGATTTGCCCTTCTTAACTGCTTAGTTGCCAGCCCCCAAAAGTACCTCCTCTTTTCAGTGAATGAAGAGTTAGAACAGGATTCACAATTGACATGAGCCAGTGGGTAGACGGGTTTGAACAGCTAAGTCTGCCTGTAGGGAATGCCAGCAAAAATTTACATCTGTGAAACCTTGTCTCTCAGAGTAAAAATCATTTAGTTACAGATCTGATCAGGGCTCTGTGAAGCTTGAAACAGTTTTCTGGTTTTAGATACCTAAATTGTCCTTTCAGATATCAGTGATAGGCTCACTATTCGGTCAAAGAAGATGGATGAAGGAGAACAAGGTAATGGTGAAGACACTCTCCTCCTGTTGTGTAATAAGCTATAAGCTAATGCACTTGCACAGAAAGTGTGAGATGTCTTTCCAAGCATGAGAAGGATTGCAACCTACATATTCTGCCTTCAGGAAAGTTTTGTAAAAGCTGATTACTTAAATTCCTGAGGAGAAAAAAAAAAGTGCTCTCAGCACTAGGGTGCTGTACAACAGAAACAGACATTTTCCTAGTAATGGCACTAATGCTTCTGAAAGAAATTGTTGTGACTGCAATTCTTTGAGCTGAATTCAGTGTTGTCTTTTGTGTTATATGAGTTTAGAATATACTTGCCAGATCACATTTTTCCGGGGACTAATCTAAATGACTAAATATGAGATATATAACTAGGCATTCAGCCTAGGCAGGACAGCAGTCAGAGGTGTAGACATCATTTCATTGCAGTAAAGGCAGTTACATTTATTCCCTGGTGAAAAAAAGTCTTCCAGGGACTCTTGAGAGCCTAACTGGCTAGGCAGGGTTTTTATGAGAGCTAGGCAAAATTTATGTACCTAAGTTGCACTCCAGGCACTTTAAATGCTCTTTTGGATCTCACCCAAGATCCATTAAAACTGCTGTAGAATTAGGTACAGCAATTAATCAGTCACAAGGATTTACTGTGTTCAAGTACATAAGTATCAGCAATTCACTTATGTAAATTTCCAAAATAGATGAAATCTTTTAATAACTGGTAAACATTATTTCCACCTTTTATGAATATTAGGGAAAAAAACAGGTTTTTTTTCTTTATGTAGAGTTTTGTTTGATTTATTTATTTTAATTAAATCTTGGGAGTATTTATGGGCATTCCGCTACCATAGCTGCATAAAGGTCATTGGAATTTGCATTACTCCACATCTACCGAATCCATTGAGATTTTGTCCAACATTAGAGAGTGTCCTACAGAGAAAAGATTTTGTTGATAAATGTGTGAGACTTAGCTAAGTACAAGCAAAGTGGAGAAGCAGGAATTGCACTGAATATAAAGCCTTTTCCATTATTTTTCCATTCTGTGATTTGACAGAGAAAAATTGAACTAGAGTTCACCCTGCCCAAAAAGAATCATTTAATTCCTTGTGCTATCTGCTGAGTTAAGTATCTATTACTGTAACCATGGTGATTCGTATTTCAGTGATTCAACAAGATGGAATCGTCTCCAAAATACGATTCCACAGAGAAAATAAACAATTAAAGCAAAACAAAAAAAAAGTTGATATGTTGATACTGTGTATTATAATTACATCTGGACTACCTAGGCTCTTTCTTAGATTAATAATACGAACTGTGAGTAAATCTTTCTGTGATGTTTCATCCTTTTTTGTGTGTGATCAGCACAGTGTTTTTGTTGAAAGCAGCATCATATGCGACAGAAACATCATAAAGATTACCAAAAACAGTCAGTTTGGTAGATGGTGATTGTTCCAAGCCTGAGGGGGTCATAGGAAGCAAGGATGGCAGACATGAACATCATGTCAACATCTCTCTATGTCTGTATTAGCACAACCTTGGAAATACTACATCTGTCCTAGATAGGCTGCGACAGAATATGCTGATAGATGTTTATGTAAAAAGAGAGCAGGGTGATGAATCAGAGAAAATCAGCAGAAATATAAGATTGTGGGTAAACATGTGCCATAACATGACACCTTATCAGTTCTGGCATCTAAGTAACTCATTGTTTTCAGTGGGATTTCAATCAGAGCACAGCTATGTATTATAGCTTAAAAATATGCAGATGATGAAAATGTTCATTCGTTTACCAAAAGCAATGATTTTTCAAAAAAAACATGAACAAGTATGTGGGTGTGTTCTAATAAGTCTACATTAAAAGAAGTGAATGGTATGTTTAAATGTTGCCTGATTATCTGTGTCATCAATATGCCTTTATAGTTGGTAAATCACACTTGAAGAATGGCAATTCTGCTGTTGCTATTACTCTTTAGTCCTTAATGTTAGATATAGTTGGTAACTAGCAACTGTATTTACCATTTCCAGGCAAGTGTATTTTCCCATTGAATCTTTGGTAGAAAAAGTCTTTGAAAATGTTCACAGGATACTTTTTTTCCTGTAGCTTCACTTAATGCTATTAAGTTATATCTTCCATCTTTTAAATTTTTTTTCAGGAATTTTACAGTGGTTAATTCAAAAATCATCGTTGTCACTATACGACCTGAACCCAAAACTACGGATTCTTTTCTAGAGATAGAACTGGCACATCTGTCCAATGTAAGTACAGAGCCAGTGGAGATGTGTTTCCAAGAGTACCTATCATATAATATGAGAAAAATAGAGTTGTTTTAAATGTCTCCTAATAAAATTCAGTTTAACTACTAAAACTTTAATCTGTGAATATTCTAATACATTTTGAAGAGAATGTATGCTTGTTTCATGCATGTGCATGTATAGAACAAAATTATTTTTTCTGTGATTTTTTTTTAGATTTTCATTTAAAAAGCAATTTCTTTAGAAATTCTCTCCATTAGCAGCTTTAATGGATAAAATTGTATGCATTATTGTGCTGAATGCTTTACCTTTTGTTCCCTGAGCCACATAGAGCCACATAGCACTTCAGACCTTTCCTAATTTCTTTCATTACATTATATTCAAAAGCCTCTTTGAACCTCATATCTTGTAGCAGACTTTGAAAAAATAGATATTTTAATAAATTCAAGGGATTTTTGTGCAATTATTTTAATTCTATATATTTCATCCTGCAGTGTCATGTTAAAAGTGTCTTGAATCTGAAAAAAGAACAATTTAATAGAGAAAAATACACAATAATATTTATTTTTCTTTATGCAATTAACATACAAAATATCAGAAAAGAAGGGTATATAACAGATTTCAGAAGAATTTATCTTATTTTACCATCAGATTTGGTTCCAAGGAAAAAGATCCTATGAAAAACATCTCACTCATCATTTATTACAAAAGTGAAGTAGAAAAAAAAAATGAATGGAGGAATATGGAGGAATACATACTGTCCTGACTCCTATCTATAGTACCTGTCAGTAAGATAAGAAGTTTATTGATGAGGAATTGAGGATCTTTTTTTTTAGAATTGCTCTGTTTACTTTTTAGGAGTTCTTAGGGCATTTCTTTCTTTATTTTTACCCTGACCTAATTTATATCATACATATTAACAGAGGATCAAAATTTTAGTGTAACTTCTGTTGCTGTCTGAAACAGAAATTTCACCAAAAATGTAGTGGCTTATATTCAATGTAGATCATGGATTAATCTTACATATTTTCTTAAAAGACCATTTTTGAAAAAATAAAGTGTTCTTTTATCTCAGATATTGAGAAAAGCTTATGCTATTTCACAATTTCAGATTTTAATTTCCATTATTTTAACAATGATTATGAAGCTACTCACATATAGATAAGGAATATTACAATACAATTTCTGTCTTTCAAAGTAGGAAATTTCCTACAACAACTGTGAGGTAGGGAGTAATAAAAGAATAGGATTGTAATTACTTTTGCCACTACTCATGTAAAATAAATAACTAAATAAAATAATAATAGTGAACTGTAAACCAGCATTCAAAATACTGATATATGCTGTCATCACAAACTATTAAAAACAGGACAACACAAACATTGCTAGACTAAAGAAGAGTTGAATTAATGCCCCTACAATCTGAAATTCTAGGAATTTTCTGAACATAGCGTGGTCAAAAATTTTTAAAATCATTTTGAGTAATTTACAGAACAGATTTTATCAAGTTACCAAATCCATGATATGAAAATTAATTGTCTAAAAAAGCCAGTTTAAAGGTTTAATGATTTTGTATTCTCATCATGAGAATATGGATTAAAAGACTAGGGCTATAGATGTATAGACATATTATTTTATAGGTCTAGGCTTTCTTTAAGACTGAATCTAATTTTAATACTTGATCTAATTACCTGAAAAGAAAACTTTGTTTCATTATGGTGTAATACTATCCAACGGGCTTTCTGCATGCAAAAAAAAAGTGAGATAAAGCTAGTATTGCTTTACATTTAGATTCTGAACATTATATATTAAGAACTTGTAGATTAATCATGATTCCAATTAAGCATGACTAATTATTAAAATAGAGACATTCTGTATCAATTTTTTTTTTTTTTGGAATGGTTCTTGTTTTTATTTTTGCTCTTTTAAAACCTTTGGCCTTTAAGTGCTTTTCACTATTGAGAATGGCCTGTAAACAAGTACACTTAATGAATAATTTTTAAGCAACCTCTGAGTATGCCCACACATTTGTTCTTTCAGCTCCTTACCCAGAGACTAAATTAAGTAATGTTAGATAACTGACTTTGAAAAAAAGATGTATGATCATTTAATTAGACTTAAGTTTAATTAAATTACCCCTACTAAAATGTTTATATATTCAAAATTTTACCATTATTGCTGCATTTTATTTTAAAAATAGACATTTAATTAAAACAGAAAGTTATTCTGGAGATAAAGTGTAAATCACAGTTGTATATAATATTTGAAATATAGCATGGTATTTAGTTTCTGAGACAATTCAAATCGATAATATAGAATTGACCATAGTAGAAATACAGGTTACAATGTGAAATACAGGTTACAATGTGTTTTCTAGAGAACACATTTAATCTTCACTATGTCCACGTGTTGATGAATGTGATCACATTTTCCAGAAGTTTAAAAGGACAGACCTCAATGTCTTTGAAAAACTACACAAACAAAACTCTGTTTGCTCTGGAGAGATTCCGAACTAGTATCTTCTAACTTTAGAGACACTACAGTAGCAAGCCAGCCGCAGCACAGGACATCAAGCTTTTAATGACACTGGAAACAGTTGGCACTGTGCGGCATTGCTTTCAATATGGGTCAATCACATCTTCAAGGTTCGGTTTTATCTACCAGACAGAGATATATACACACACTCATACACTCATGTTGAGCACACATGCATGTCGAGCATATTCAAGTCCAGTGCGTAAATCTGCAGTTGAACAATTGTAAACATTAGCAGATACAGAAGCTCCATCCTTAGCTTAATGATTAATTTGTTCAAACTGTAATGAAAGGTTGATGGCCTCATGGAATCGGCTGGCTCATCAACAGCAATATGAGGAGATATTGTTAAGAGGGCAGACACAAAAAAAATTGATTAAAATCTATGAGGGAAACAGGAAGACAGATTTCTTGTGACCCTTGTAATGCTTGAAAGGTATTGGACATGCATATGAAATGAGCAAATTCTCAAAGACTGCTGTTCCCTTCCAAGTATCTGCACCTGGCAGTGCAGACCCTTATACAAGGCCTTTTTAAGGAAGAGGAATAAATTTGCCTTGCTTTGTCCTTCCTTATTAAAATAAACAAGAATAATAATAAAAAAATGTATTTGTTCCTAAAGGTTTACCCATAAGTTAATGATATGTATTCAGTCAAGGTTCTAATCCAGTAATAGATCAAAACAGAAATCTTCCACTGACTTGAAAGAGGTTGGAGCTTAGATGGCAGAGCTCAAGGGAAAAAAAAATATTTTGAACACAAAAATCTCTGTTAATTTAGACCTAGCATGACAAAAGTGCAGAGATGTCAAATGTGGGGTCATCTGAAATCTTAAAATCCATCTACTTTGCAAAGATAGTCTAAAATTGAAGACATTACTGATTTTGACATTCACACTCTCCAGGGAACTAACATTCATCTGAACACACTCGGAGATGTTTGGTCAAATCAAAATTTAGCAGGTTAATTCTTATATTTCAGTCCTATTGGGATATACCAAATTGCCAACTTTATGCTTATCTTTTCTAAGAGATACATCCCAGTAGATACTCTGCCTTGAGATTCAAGTGCTTTTAAAATATTTCGTAGAATATAACGTTTATCTTTTGCAATTTCAGTGGTACCAATCCACCAGGATATAAACATAATCTCACAGGACGAGACCAGAATAAATTATTACATCAAGGATGATAAATTTTTGTATACCAGTAACTATTTTTTTTGTTTGCTTTTCAGGGTACATTGAACCCCTACTGTGTGCTGTGGGATGATTCAAGAATGTAAGTGACAGATGTTGGTTTCTATTACTATGACTATTACACAGCACCTAATACTATTTAAGTAACCAATCAGCTAAAGGAATAGTATGAGGGAAGGAAAAAAGAGTGAAATTATGGGATTTTCCAGTCCAGTTTCCTTTCTGCAGCTATGAAAATGAAAATACACCTCATGAAGAAGTTACTGAGTAGTAATTTTAACTTGCCTTTCCAGGACGGGGGTGGTTAAGAACTATAGGTCCTTGATGGGCAACATGTGAGTGGGTAAATGATCTGCCATAACTAAGGAAAGCTCCCACTTGCTGTTACCACAGTGAGAAATATCATTGACAAGTGTGATATCCACAGAAAACTTTATGTTTTGCTGGTGAGAGTTTCTACTTTGCTTTAAATAGAGTATTAGTAAAGTTGCATGATAAACAGGGAAAAATTGCCAGCAGACTTCTGCTGCTTGTTTCAGTGTGCCTTTCTTCTGCATCAAAACACAGAAAGTCCCTGTAAAGAAGCAAAACAGAAAAAAAAAGCAAAACAAAACAAAACAGTGTGGTTTATAGAGAGAGTTGCAAGTTTTTGCTGTTGTAAGTTGCAGTTGTAATTTGTGATATTAACCTTTTAGGATACTTTCAAGAAGAATAATTTCAGGAAACGTTGCTATGTGGTTGCCGTACTTATGTATTTTTCAAATGATGATAGACTTCTAATCTAGGTATATATAATTCTACAGAATTTTCCATACTGTCAAAAGCTGTATGCCTACGATTTTGTGAGTGGGTTTATTCATCAATCTGGATTTATAGCAGTATGCAGGTGATGGACAACATGGTAGTTTATTAATGAGAAACTTGGGACACAGTACTGGAAAATATTCCAAAAACAAGTGGTGCTAGTCTACTCTTTTAAGAAAAGATCATAGTGCTTTTATTTATAAGCAACATTATAATGTTCTATTTCTGTAAAATGTATGGAGATTTACTTTCATATATTCTGTACATTTAGAATTCAAACATTTTGTAAGCCATTCTTTTTTTTCCTCTCCACAGTGTTTTACTTACACATTAGGTGCTTTATTTTCCTTTTTTTTTACATGCATTGCTGTAAGTACCACATATTTGTGGCATATGTTTTGGTTTCATTGGTCCAGGCCAGAATTTCAAAGGCATATTTGTATGAAATTAGACTACAATAAGAAAAATATTTGCATGGTGGGAGGAGTGGGATACAGTGGTTTCATGCAGGTATTTGGGAAGAATATGTGAAGCCATCACGAACAATACACGAGCCATACACAAATGTTGTATTTTGCGCTTGCCTCTCGCTTTGCATTCTCTTTGAATTGTTTATGGAAAGGTTTAGTGGTATATATTAGTTCTGGTTTCAGCAAGCTTCAAAATCTAGAACGGAAAAATGAACTTCTGAAATGTCTAAAATTTGTGTAAAGTAGTCTGATATGATAAGGATGAACCCCAAATTATTGGATGCTGTCAGATATACGTCCTCATCTTATTATTCAATAGTAATTGTTGAAGATGTTCAAATATTTGAAGTATTAGTAGTATTCTTGGAGATGTATCTGTCTTGAAAATTTATTTGAGTCATCAAATATGCAAGATAAGCTATGATATATCAGTAATTTTGACATGGTCAGCATTGTCATATATTTTATTCATGCGTGTTATTTTATGAGACTGCACTCTTATCTATTTATGAGACTATCACTGTTATCTATCTGAATATGTAATCAGGTAATCCAATCCAATAAGAGTATAATACATTTTTTTCACCTCCATCCATTAAGAAAAGGTCCCTAATAATATCTGTGGTGGGATTACTCAATTCATAATTTATTTTTCATAGAATCATAGAATGCTTAAGGTTGGAAGGGACCTTAGAGGTCATCTAGTCCAACCCCCCTGCACACACAGGGTCACCTAGAGCACATGGCACAGGCCTGCATCCAAGCGGGTTTTAAAGATCTCCAAAGAAGGAGACTCCACAACCTCTCTGGGCAGCCTGTTCCAGTGAGGTTTCTTTTAGATTTGGAGTATATTTTTTTTGTCTACTTTAGTAGATTACATAATTTGCAGTCCAACGTTGTGGGTTTAAGATTGTCATTAAAGCTGTGGAAGGCTGGATGGCTTCCTATTGTTTATAAATCTTAAAAAAAAATGTACAGAACTACACAATTGGCTAGGTGCCTTCTGGCGATGCTGATTTCTTGGTGACTTGTTTTCCTTTTCCTTCTGTTTTTCTCTAAAGCCTCAGGAATTGGCTGCTTTCAGCAGTAGGCAACCAGATTTAATGGATTAATAGCCATATGCATGTTGCAAATCCCACAGAATTCTACTGTGCTCATATCCTTCAAAAGTGGCTGATTTTTGTATAACAAGAATTTGGCAAGGGTTTTGGAATTAATCCAAGAAAATAGTCTACTTTTACTTGAAGGTGTTTAGCTAATCAGTGTTCTTTATTTAAAAGATGCTTTAGAGCATTTCAGAAGAAAATAATGCTTGTTTTTTATTATCAGCATCCATCCAGCAAATATCTCTAATGTTTTTGGTCACCTTTTAGGACACTTCCACATCTTTAATGTCCTTCCATTGCAAGTCCATATTTGCTAAATCATAATTTTCTCCACTGGTCAGTTCAATACTTCTCTGAAAACAGAGGAAATTTTGTCTACCTGACATGCCTCACAGGAGACTGATCAGTGATTAATAGTTCTTTTTTTATCCATCCTTGAAGAAAGTCCCAGATCTTTAAGCTATTTCTCCGCCATTGCTATTTGTGAATATTGAGTAAGCCCAAATTGGTAAAAGTAGTATTAATCCTTTTTTTTTTCTTTCGTTCTTTCTTTCTATGGAATTAAATGATAGCTCTTTCCATCTATTAAGGCTTGTGCCTTCTCCGAGGGCAGCTATTCAGTTGTGTGTATAATATCGATACCATAGAACTAAAGAATAGAAAATTATGGCACACATTATAAAGAACAATCTCAAGTACTAATGATTCAGCATGTTATTTCAATTGAAGCTCCTTAAATAAGTAAAATACTTGTCTGTGTTAATTTAAACCATGCTATTTATGAGTACTTGTTTCTTTACTATTTCCAGCTTCCCAGCATGAAAGTGGTAACATGAATGGTATGAAAGTTGTGATTGCTTTTTTTCTACACAATCTTTGTGGTATCTTTATCCATTTATTTCGCATAATTCGTATTTATCAATACTAGCCTTTAGCAAAGTCTTAGGATACTGACTACTTTTCCTTTCAGTGTATGGGAAATATGCATAATATTTTTAATTGACGTTCTGAGGAGAAAAAAATCCTTAAAACAGGCAAACTAAAACTCAATAAAGAAATGTAACTTTTCTACTTTGCATTGTCTGGCATAAATGAACAAGCCCTGCTCCTAGGAACTGTTTGTGATACATTAATTCCAGTATGTTTACCCTCAAAGAGAAAGAAAAGAAGTTTGTCAGGTCCTAGGTCTGATTTTCCCACACCAAACAAACAAACAAACAAAAACCCCTTGATTTTCAAGCTTTTGAGATGAAGCCAAACTCTTGGAATTTTCTCTCATTCCCTCCTACCTCTAAGGAAAGGAAATAAAAGGAGAAGATGAAGACAGCAGAGAGTTTCAGCAGGGAGTTAGAGGACCTAATTGGGGTGCAGAGAGACCAGGCTTTCAGTTCTTCACTTTATTTATTTGAGAAGTTTGAAACATGTCACAGAAGTGATCCATCAGCTCCTTTGGAGCGTGTTACTTAGCTTCTCTTGATGGAATGGAATTATTTAGGAAGACATTCATGTGGTGGAGAGGTGAGTCAGAGCAACTCAGTCTTTAATTTTACCATCTTTCCTATCTTTAATTTCACCTATCTTTCTTTAATTTCACCTATCTTTCCATGTGTCTGTCACCATACTCACACCAAGATCTTAGCTGTATCACTGTTACGATTTCTTTCTAGTGCTGCTTTGCTTTACATAAGTCAAGCTAAATCTATGTAAGCCTGGAGGATTAGAGTCCACATATGTATGCATACATTTCCATTTATCACATGCCACTGAAAAAAATGTGACTGAATTAACTCTGGCATAAAGTACAGTGTAAATTAGGGTGCCAGATCTAGTCCATTGTGGTTATTCATATCTAGATTGAGGCACAACTGAATGGGCATTGCTGTTTTGAATAAAATCTCCACATTTCTACCTACATAAACAAATGACAAAAGCAGTGACATGGGTATCAGCAGGATACAAGGTCATCTGTAGTTCTGATGTACAGTAGATGTCAACTTCAGCAGTAAGAAACATGCTGTGTTTCTCTGTATTAGGGGCAGACTTTTTTCCAAGATGAACTGAAGTCTTATTTGGTCGTAAAGGTACTGCAGAACACCCTGAGTCCTAATTATTCCCCTGTTTGCTGCAGAATAGTCTTGCAATCAAGGATAAGGAGAAAATAATATATATTAAAAAAAAAAGTTGCAGAAAGATTTTGAAACAAGCTGGTACCTTTTTCTTTGCATTTTGCAGATGGCAATCTGCCCCAAGAAAATGCCTTTGACTGCGACCCTGGTTGTTGATGTTCCTATCAGTCTCTTTTTTTCCTCTGTCATTATGAACTTTTGTGACTCTAGTTAGATACTTTTTGGATTTAAAATGGACAATCTGATTCATTAGGCAGTTTAACAGCTTTCTTGAACTTATCCATCGTCTGCATGGGAGTCTGGGACTCATGAAAGTTTAACCTGGTGAAGTAAGACAATCATATTAGTGGATCCAGATCCTATATTTCTGACTCATGGTAAAGATCTCAAAGTCTTGCAGGAGACCCCGAATGAGATTCTGCAGTATTGAATATTTCAAGTACTGTTTTTAAATGTAACACTCAGTTAATATCATAACAACGAGCACATATGGAGGGGGAATGGAAGAATGGGTAATTGGAATCGGTTGACATCTTATATGGGACTTCCAGTGATCACCAGCTAATTAAAAAATAATGCAGTTGATATCGTTCTTTTAGCAATGTGTTTTATGTAATGTGGGCACATCTGCTCTCCTCAGGAAACTGTCATTTGTTGCAGGCACACTCAACAGCTGTACACAGTGCAACATGACATTTCACAACACTGGATAAAGAAAGGGCTTTTAGGATTCTGTAGATCTTTTCTGCCAATTGCTGCAGCAGGATGTAGCAGTATGACAGCTTTTTATTTGTCCATATGTGCACCCATAGCAGCTTGTGCCTGCTGAATATACAGTTTGCAGAAGCACAGTTAACACAATTAGCTGAAATTTTGAATACTACTAGGATTTTGACCTGATTCAGTTTTAGTTTATGGCAAATGATAGTCTGTTCTACTTTTTCCCCCATTGCCATATCTATTTTACAGTGACAGTGGTTTAGATTTTCTACCCTTAAGCAATGTGAAATTATGAATACCACCTACATGTGAGAAATGAGAAATTGTATGTGTTTCTACAACTTGAGGAATTCACTCCAGACTTATTATTACATCTTCTATTAAAAGAAGATTTAAAAAAAAGTTTATTATGACTTATTATTATCCCCAAGAGCTTGTTTTTCTTCCCTTATTGTCCTTGGATAGATTTGTCTAAGGTTGCAGATAAAGAGTCCAGAAAGGAATTTGTGCAATGCAGATAGAGAAATAGCTGCCAGTTATGTTGTGATTTTCCCACAGATTTGTCTGTAGGGCAGAATGCAGCTCAGCTGTAGGATAGAAGTCTGCATGCATACCAGCAAAATGATGTTTGCATTTTGTTGCTTTGTGGTAAAACTGGTGCGGAATACTGATCAGCTTTGTCCCTCTCTCCACTTTGTTTTTCCAAATGGTGAGACATTTTAGTTAACCTTTAATTAGGTTTGATTTAATATAGACTTCCAAGCCTTTGAAAGTAGGTTCAGGAAGACTCTTTACAACTCAGATCAAAATGTCTCAAGCTAATAACTGAATGGCTAAAGTTATCCTAAAGCAGAATTCCCTTCTGAAATGTTCATGGTAGTCTCTCCTTACATTACATTGTTTTGCAGATGTCTTAATTTGATCACTAGGAAGATATGGAGGATTGTAAGTAAAATAATAGAAAATTACTGAATGTAATTCATGTAAGCATTTGTTTAGCCATGGGTGCCACCTAAGGATTTGCTTGTCCAATTGATGTTATCTGAGTTGCTATTAGGAAGGATTTTGTCACCTTCACATTTTTGCTTTTCATGTTAGTTAGTTTCTTCTGTGCTTGTGTCTGTGAAATGTAATGAAAGAGTTTAAGAGTTTAATGAGAGTTTAAGAGTAATGAAAGAGTTTAAAACTCTGAGAAACTACTTTTGTGAAGATCATTACATAATGTAGTCTGTATAATAGCACACTGTATAATTTTCTGTTCCTTATAGTCTTACATAAAGAATTGCTCAGCTAACATCTCATTCCACAGAATCATATTCTTTGGAGGTAACTTTTTCATTAAAACAGTCTGGAATGACAAACCTGATCCAAATTTTATTGCAACCAACTGAAAGGCTTTGACTGATTTAAATTAGATCAGATCAAGTGGCAAAGCACTCTTCAACCTGTATAAGGCCTAAATTAAAAAAATGGATTACTGAGATTATACTATACAGAAGTACTTGGTCTTTATGTATGTATATACTATACAACATAAAATGGAGTGTCTTTATATTGAAAAAGAGACAGACCTAAAATTTTCTTTACTTAAGTCATATACAAAGTGAATCATTATATATGGGAGGAATTTATAATTTAGTTCCTTTTTATCGCACTGATTTTCACAGACACCTACACTACCAAGAACAGAACTTACATGACATGATGAGACTTGAAGCAAAAGAAAAAGGAAATTAATTCTTGCTAATAAGTTTGCTTTCTTTTTAATTTTTACTGAATGATTAATCAACTTCATTTATGAAAATGTGGTTGCTAAATGCCAATTTTGGAGGACTAAAAATAGTGTTTACTTGCAATATCAAGCAACTGTAATTCTAAAAGGGTATTATGAGAGCTAGTGGTTGTCATAAACAAATTTAAAGATTTGTTTTGGAGTTGGCACACAGCGAGCGTACAGTGAGTGCACAGAGATAATCTACCTTTGAATAAGATTTTGAACAGAAAATATGGTTATAGTTTGGTTTTGTATTGATGTTTCCAGAAAAAATAATGGATGTAAACAAATTTAATAAGAAATGAACTTTGTGAATGCAACAGCATACAGCATTTGAATCCAGCATGATACAAACCTTGGACTTAATCTTGTAGAGGAAAATAGTCTTCACCAACTCTCCTTCATGAGATAGGAGCTTACCACTCTGATATAACTTTAAAAAGTATCTCATATAATTATAATCAAGATAGTTATCAACATTACTCCTTTACATTTTGCAGTTCTTAGAGTTCTTTATACCTGTAGATTTCAAAACAATTTACAACAGAAGTTGGTGTTGTCATTTCTCCCTTACAGATAGGGAAGATAGAGCAAATGAAAGCGAGTTGTTTTTTCAAGATCGCTCATCAAGCCCTGCAGAGCTAGAGCTCCAAACTCCGAAGCTCTGACTGTAGTGTATAGTTATTCTCAAATTCAGTTATCATCTCCCTGCCACAATGCAGAATTCTGAAAGTTGAATGATTTTATAATGATATTTCTTATAAAATGATATTTTTAATGATAGGGCTTAGGTTGCTGTTTGATCTCATTCTATTTTAGTGCTCCTTGCTGAGATATTTTCTTGTAAGGGTATTAATTCTGCCAGGTTGTATTGGTGGCATAGTTATCTTAGCTATACTGATATCATTTACAATGTTATTAATGGTGTTAACAGAATTTAAGATTTTATTCTTAGGCTGGAATATCATCCTCTTGACTGTGCAAGTGTCCAAGGAAAGAACCAAGGAATTATATGCGAGTAACTAAGAATGAAATTAATAAGAATATATTCCTATAAAGGAATTCATTAGAAATAATTCATAAGCCTGAGGAATGATCATTTTTAGTGATATTCCTTGTCAGTTTCATAATATTTTTTGTATGTTTACTATTCAACTACAGAGCTGCATTTCTTTCTTTCATTCCGAATACGTTGTATGGATTGCTTTTTTTGTTTTTTTGCTTTAGTTTACTGTTTCAAACAGTGGTGTAGACTATATGCGGTAAAGGTTTTAGGTGCCTAATGTCAGTTTTGGTTCTTCAGTTCATAATGGTATTTATAAAAATTGCTGAACATTTTGTGATTTTGAAAGTGCCTAAGTTCTTGCTTTGTAGTTGCACAAATTCCTGGACGTGATTCCTGCAATAGCTAACACCCTTCTGACTAATTGAACAAGTTAGGTAGATTTCTAACAGACACCAGGTGTGGAACCAGAGGCCTCATGAGCCATACTAATATCCATTTTCTTTATAGTATATCTGAAAAAGAAAGTGGAATTATATTATTCCATCTTTTGGATTTTTTTTTCATCTGGAAGATGGGAGAACCTGTACAGAACCACCTCTGTAGGTGGTTGGAAGGATGCCAGCAGTCTTTCAAAGAACTGAATCTGCTCAGATTGACAGAAATGACAGCAATACCACTACACTCATATAACAGCCTAATAAGAGAGAAATCATGGAGAAATTCACGTGCATTTCACTCTTCACCATGCAGGAAATAAACAGAGCCTCTTCCATACTTGAAAGAGCTTGTCCCAGAAGTAAGACTGTAGGTCACCTGAAGATAAGTATAATGGAATGACACTTTCTATTGAATTTGCTGTGGTAGCATAATATAGATTAACTGTACAATCTAGACAGACACAAGAGTGAACCTGACCTTGAAGCTTAATATTTTGACTTTATTAATTGTCATCACAAGATGCATTTTCTCATGATATATCCACATTCACTACTGTTTGCAGGCTGGACTGACCTGCTATAGGAGGAATGAGGAGCACTGTGAGAATATTCTTCAAATTTTGATGATAAAAACACTCACTTAAAACTTGATAAAAGCATACTTGAAAACCAAAAATCTCAGGAGTATTGAACACATTTAATTTCTCATATTTGAGGCCATGTTTCTATCCATCAAGTTATTATTTAAGAGATGAATATCACTTGCATAATTTACTTAATCACTTGGGACTTCAAAGAACAGAGTGAGTACTGTCTCTGTTCTCTGAGAGAAAAACATGAATGCCTTTCAAATTGTAACTACATATATATATATACTCATTCTTAAGAAACTAAAAACATCAGGGTTACCGATCAAGTGTATAAACTGTTTATGTAAAGGATACTGTACAGTATCAATTACACAGAAATACGTGTTATCTGTAAACTTATTTGCCATCAGTACAGCAAAGAAGTGGATTTATCTGTTATAACTATGCTTATCTAAAGCGATATGAAGAAGAGAACAAAATACAAGACTTTTCTGAAAGAGTATGATATTGCTTTTCTTCACATCCACATGCATGGATTCAACTCTGAGACCTTGAGAAATTATTACCCTTCTCCTTGATAAGTCAAGCGTCATGTAATCCATTAAAGTTTTTTCTTTCTTCATATAAGAACTTTAATTTCATGACAAAATGATCTTAAGCCTAATGTTTGGAATGATTCTGTGAAACATCCCTCCATTGTTCTTGCACCCTCAGCAAAGGAATAGTCTTTGCCTGATAAAAAATCACTCAAGGAAGCATCCATTTTAAACCTGCCATACTTTATCAAATTCATTGATAAGCATGCACCTTTAATGTGGTATCTTCATCTCACCAGCTTCACAGGTGCCATAGTATGTAATTAATCTTTTGATGAATCTATATACTCTAGTTTAACAACATGAGCAGATTTAGTTAACGTTCTTCCTGGACCAGTCACTAGAGGGAAGCAAAGACCTACATGCTCCTATCCATGACGTCAGTTACATCCTCATTTACAAAATCTGGCCTGCTTTTGGGGAGAACCTCCTCCTCCCCTCAAAAAAATGAACTTATAAAGACCACTATGGTTAAAAGAAGTTATGTTCACGAGTGTTGTTTTGAAAATTTTAATCTAATATTAGACAAGTAGTTTATTTTAGAATGGATAGTTTATTTTAGAATGGTTAGTGCTTTCATTCTCTGAACCATTCTAATATTCAGAAGAATGCATTGAACTGCTTGTAGCATAGGAGTTATATATTTGCAGCATGTGAGTAGATCAAACCTTGGATCAAAAGCACTAGTTTCATGTTATCTTTTTCTTGTTCCCTCCTTGATTATCCATACTTACATTCCATAATTTTTTTTCTGTTTTACTCAGAATCTCATCCTGTGTAAACAGTAGATACCAACATTATGTTTTCTGGTGTTGGACTGAAAGAGTATATTTCTTATGAATTGAATTTTACCATAAAATTAAGCCTAGAAACAAGAGTAAAATATTAAGAATAAGATTTTTTTTAATCACATGAAATCTTCAATATTTTAGTAAGGACAATATTTATATTATCTATTTCTTAGTATGACTAGAAGATCTTTTACTAATCTTAAACTAGGCAGGATAACCAGAACTGAATGAGAAAAATACAAATCTGTATAAGGATTTAAACATGTTAATATTGAAGGTAATGTGCTAGATGAACAACATCAAGCAAAGCAATTTCACTAAGAAAGTGTTGTGTTGAATAGTCGCTAGATTACGGCTGAATACAATTTTAGCTGAAAGTATAGTATATTTGTGATGATTTTTTAATGTTATAATCTTTCCTGATAATGTTGATTAGGAGAGAGATCTTGCATAGCTAGTTATCTGAATGTTATATACATTCAAGTGCATGTGCTGGGGATAACATCCTGCAATCCATGCTATTATTCTAAGCAATGGAGAATATAACGCAATTCTAAATTTCACAGGCTGTGGTTATTATTCCCAGTGACACGTTATCTTAATGATGCCATTTGTAGTGGTGATCTTCTCCTTCATGATCTCTCCATTACTCTCTGAAAGCAGGGTAAAATGTTTATCTTTTAAATTACAGAATTATCTTTGCCTATCTCAAATTAAAATGTTCATGCCATTTCATTGCTGAACATAAGGATGTTCCTGATGTAAAGTTTATAAATAGATCCGCTGAAGGCCTAGGCTTAACCAGAGTGCTGGATTAGGACCGTTGATCCAGAGTTGCTCCACACTTATCAGTGCAGCTCTAAGAGCTACAGCATTAATTTGAATGAACATAATTCGGGGAGGATTTCATGTACTGACATACAAAGGATGAAGTAATAGAGTGAAACAGTCTTTCTAATGAATTTAATTTGTTTGTATTAGTCTGTACATAGTCTGTACATTAGTCTGTACATACATTACTTAGACCATACATAAAACTAATTCATGTAGGTTTATACTATTTCATATTTGCATTTTTGTCCGCATATTCAATGATTTTTCTTGAAATGTCAGTGATTTTCTGACAGTGTCATTTTCTTTGATATCTACTTTTTCTAATGCTGTTCACAGCAATGATTTATTGGTATAAAATAAAATGTAAATAGAATGTACCAGAAAATGATATGAAACAAGATTTGTTTGAAATGAAAAAAAAAGAAAAATTTAACTTTAATGACTTTTGACCAATCTAGTAGAGCAAGTACTATAGGAATTTTAATCTGGAAGATACAGTCAGTAGTATTCACAAGATAGTCTAATCTCTTTGTGAATCAATTATACTTCAAAAGTTGTAGCATAGAGGAAAACGTATCTTTTTCTATGAATATCACTCATCTGAAACCCATTCTTTTCCTCTCTTCTGCTTTTAAGTAGTCAATATATTAGGAACACTGTCTGCTCGTGATCCCATACTTTTTGGTCATATCTACACTCATACAAATAAAAACTTGAAGGAAAAAAATATGCAAAATGTATTTATGTCCCTGCTCCAAGAAGAAGTGCTGTTGAAAAGATGAAATATGTTTCCTTTTACTACTACAGAGTGAGGCATTCTGTGCATAACACTATAAATATTTATCCTATCGGATGTCAGATTTTACATTCTGTTAATGTTATGTTAGATAAGAGGTAACTATCTCAGATAACATGTTGGATATGTGCATTGCATCATGTTCTTTACAAATGCAGGAAAAAATATGCTAAGTTTACCAAATTATATTCTTTTATATATATATATATATATATATATATATGTGTGTGTTTTATGGACTGGAGGGAATATTTTCTAAGTTTGTTTTTCATCTGAATTAGACTTTTTTGTTCTTATATTTCTGTATTGGATTTACACAAGAAAACTCTGATCAGAGACAGCCTCCTTTTCCTCTGAAATTTTCTTGTATAAAGAAAAATAATCAAGGTCATGGAAATACACAGATGTCTAAATATCATGAGTCAAGTATTTCAGCCAATATTAGATCAAAAGCTGTTCTTAGACCTATCAATGCTATGATCTAACTACAACTGTGCTTTATTTTGTAGTGTGGAAATAATTAGCACTTGTCGAGGGAAGTCAAATAGTCCTTGGTGCACACCTATCTACCTGCAAAAATAACAAGATCATATTTGCATGGTGTTAAGGAACTGTAGAAGACTAGCTTGTAAGTGCACTAACACCTGACTTTGAGATGATACAGATGATAGATACACTGAGATGACTGAGTTGAAATCTCATTCAATATCATTATTTTGTCACTTAATTTCTGGATGGCTTTTTCAGGAGAGGTTCAAATGGCTGCAGGAGATAACCAAGGAGGGTTGGGAGCAAGGTGAGAAGGTGTTTTCTAGCACCTTCACTCTCATGAATGGAGTTCCCATATATAGTAGTCATGCTATTTTAAAGGTATTTCTCTTTTGCAAGCTGTATGTTCTACTGCCAGCTGAAACTGTTACCTAAATGTCACATTATGGCCTATAAATTCATTTTTCCTTTTAGTTTGCCTAGACCTATACCTTTTCAGTTGAATTTGATTGCAATAGTTTCTGAGAGAAAATATATCAAAAGAGTCCAGAAATATCTAGGTCAGTATTTGGGGGCCATGATGTTTTGATGTTATTTTTATTGATTTTGAAGTATAGGTCATCACTAGCCAATATTTTAATGCTTCTCTTTTGGAAATGAGAAGTATTTTTTTATTTAAGCTTTATTTAAGGAGAGGCATTTTACAAATGCAATTTGAAATAACATACGAAAATGATACTTTGCTGAAATGACCCAGCTTTAATGAGAAAAGATTCATACACCTTTTGCCAGATTCAATACATTTCAAGTGTCCCAATTAAGTGCAGAATTCTACAATATAGGCCATTGAATGAAGTAGGATGATTTATTTTATTTAAACTTGGTGCTAAAGTACCCTTGGATAGCCAAATAAGGGGTAAGTGCTTCAAAAGGTGACTCACAGAAACTAAACAGGATTCCTACTCTTTTCTTTTAGCTCACATTGAGCAGAAACTCTTTATAAAGCCATGGAATGGAAAATAATTTGTATGTACATATCTTAGAACCTTAGAATTAATGGAATTAAAGACTCAATCTAGATACCTTAATACAGGGATCAAGCAGTCAGAGGATACATCCCAAGATGATGTACATCCTTCAAGAGAAGCAGATGAAGCCAAAGATTCTCTAAGATGTCCATATAAGTATTTCTATACATATATATGTGTATCTATATATGTATTTCTTATATGTCTTTCTATATGTAGGAAATTAAATCAATCCCTAACAACAGAATTAATTTCAAAATTAAGAAAATAAAGATAACAAAATATTGTTGTCTACGTTCAGGTGGCTGGTGCCACAGCTCAACTATTCTCTAGACTCTCCTGACAGTATTGACAAAACCTCTGTGGGAGTTTAGACGACTCACATATTTGTAGATATCTTTAGACACCTCACATATCTATAGAAACCTTCATTTATAAGTCCTAATACCTATCAGAATCTTGTTTTATATATCATTTTCCACATTAGGCTGTGGATTAACTTTTCTCCTGAATGTAAACACATACTAAATAAAGAGCTGAGTGCCACATTTTGTAAAATAATCCAAGTTATAGTCCTTATCCTCCAATAGTGGGGACTATAAGTCCTCTTCAGTCTAAAGGAATTGAAATTCACCTTTCTTTCACAGATATTGCCCTTCGTATGAGGCAATGAAAAGAAATGAAAATAGTACACATGTTTAAAAATACAAAAAATCTACAGCTAATGTGAAACTCATAGAACAGGATCTGGAAGGATAAAATCCAGAAGTAAATTAAATATCCTCTAGTCTAGTATTGGAAATGAGCGTTTTCCAGCTTTATAAACTGATCATTGAGATATAGTGAAAACAAGGTACTTTGTGGAGGAATTATCACCAAGTTGCAGCCAATGTGGCATCAGTATCTTGTCAGAGTACAGCAGACAATGTATTCAATAAAATTAATAATATAACTATAAAATGAAATTGATACATTTTAAATGAAATGGAAAGGAGGCCTCACTGGGACTCAGATGTCCTCTGAGGCAGAAGTTTGCTTCTAGAAGTGTATGTTACGAGAATCAGGGTTTAACAAAGTAATATTTCACCATATCTTCACTTTTGAGTAATATAATACAAAATGGGAATTGGTCATCTGACAACATTAGGAATATTCTCAGAAGCACTTTGGGGATGTTTTCTGCACACATTACAAGCTTCTCGGTAAAGTGATGAGAATGTCAATGTATTGCCAGCTTTCCATTGTCATCATTGTTGCTAAGCAGAGATTATAATGGCAGTAACAAGTAGAAACAGTCAAAGCATTCTCACGACGGCTGTAGTAACGTGAATAGCAAATGGTCAGATATGTGGTGGGTTTTTTGTTGTTTTTTGGAAGGGGGGCATTTTCGAGACCATAATCTTTCCAGGCTTTGCAGATAACATATTCAGAATTGCACAAGACTTTCAGTGAGTGTTTAAGAGCATCCTAGACTCTATAAAATATATTACTAATGCACTAACATGCCAAGGATTTAATATATTTGACAGCTCTTCTTTTCTTACTGCAGCATTTTGTGTGGTTTTAAACAGTTCTGTTTTTCATATTGTTCAACTTCTGCCAGAAAAAGTACATACTATTTATCACTTTATATAGGCAAAGAATCAATTTTGGCTATATGGTTCCTCCACGATATTTTTTAATAGTGAGGAGATCTGCAATTTGTGAGGCAGAAAATCTAGTCTCATTCTACTTAGTGACATAAATAATGAAGGCAAACATCTTGTGATTTATTGATAACAACTGGACTGAAGTATTTTTGATTGCCTCTTAAACCAGCTCCTGGAGGGTAAAAACACAGAAGTAACCTTTCCACTGTTTATCTGTTTTAATTTAAGTGAAGAATATGTTCTAAAACTCAAAAAAAAATGAACTAAATGGCTCACATCGCATTCACCTCTCTCTTACTGCTGAACTGGCTTCATTTACTCATGTATTAAAATTAATTTAACAAGACCAGTAGCACTCACACATACAAAGTAGAACCCATTAAGATGCAAAAATCCTGTTTGCAGGGATTTCTTGTGTCAGCAGACAGGACTCTACATAGCAAGAAAACTAATTAACAACAAAACATTATCAGGAGCATTATAACTACACTTTCATGAATTATGGCTTATAAATATTCAAAAACTGGTTTTCTGTACCATGCACTGAATAATTCCACATGCTATCAAGTTTGTTTTTCATTTGTTCCTATCTCATCCTTAAAATTCCTGTTTTAGCCTCTTCCTCAGCAATACTGTACAGCACATAAATTTTGATGATCATTAAATCACATTTTTTATTACATTTTATGCAATCTTTCCAGAAGGATATATAAAAATAATGAAATTTTAGTTTGAGGGATATTTTGCCCTTTATAATAATGTAATCAGTGAAACGTGTGGAAACTCCTAAGCAGTTACTTCAGTGGTAAAAAGCAGTGAATAACATAAATGATAGCACTTATTTTCAGAAAGAAAAGTATATTCTGTTTACCAAATAATTCAATACTTACTTATTTTGGCTATGTGCACACAATCAGTAAACTTAGAAATATCCATCTAATACTAACTTTGTTTGAACCCTATTTGCTTTTTTTTTCTCCTGATGTTTTTAAATATTTGCATATGAAGTAATTTTTAAATAATCATTGTAGTTTGTGTTTTCAACATACTCTCTAACTAGCTGAAAATGATGGAATTTTTACCACATGTGATAGCAGTGATGTTTGTCATCTTTTTCATCATCTGTCAAAAAAAGCAATTGTATCCCATTGTAAATCTTGATGGAAAAAGGAGAAGCAAAACACTAAGCTTACAAAATGCTATATAATGTGTACTGAACTTAATTATGTAAATAGGCCCATTATCTTCAATCTATGTAAGTTGAATTTAAATATTACCCTGCTAACAAGTATTAGTTTGATAACTTGACATTAAATGAGTATGTCTGTCAAATTACTTGCACTATTTGTACTCTTAAATGTAAGCATTTGCTTTGCAGAACTGAAAGTTTCTTTCTTATTTAATGAAAGAAGACTTCAGAAGAAAGTTAACAAGAACACAATACAATTGTAGATAAGGTTTAAAAGAAAAAATATATAGATGTATTATCTGATAACAACAGAGCTTGTGTTAAAAAGTATGTCTAAGGAGAGAAAGAAATGATGCTATGGTCAGGAATCATTCCCAAAATCAATACCTAAACTAATACAATCAGTCTTATACATACATACAAAGAAATATTTTCATTCTGTATTTTGTCTTAACTGAGATGTACTTTTTCAAGAAAAAAAGACTTCCAAAAGTGTTACTATCCATTAAAGACCACATTTCTGTTTTACTTATAAAATTCCCATTTTTCCCATTTTTCCCATAAAAGTAAACTTGCCATTTTTCAGAGAAATTACCAAATTCCTATCTAGATGATTTTAAATAACACCTAAATATATCAGCAGTTACAGTGGACAATTAAAGTCAGCAAAACCTGAATTCCCAGTCTTGGAGATGAGAGATGCTTCTGAACATTTTTTGGCAGAGGGAGATCTAAAATCCAGATCGCCTTCTTTTGGGTAAGAGGTGTAGAGGACAACACCACCTCTAAATTTCTGACAAAACCATGCAAAAGGGAATCATAAGCTGATCATTATATGTATATGATTAAAATGTGAAGTTTTAGATTAAATTATTTAGTTTCCTGTTGGTATTTTAGGAAGGCTTTATGCTCACTTAAAGGAAGGCTTTATTCCCATGCTGACTGCTGGAAATATCCTCTAGCACCTAACTCTATACCATAGAAAAAAATCGAGACACTTAACTCAGGCTTGTGAATTTTATTTCTGAATAAGTAGCAAGTGGGTGAATAAACCTGATGATAGTCACCACTACCACACTGCTTAAGTACCTGACTTTTTATACCTACAAGCCAGCAACAGCTTCTCTGGCCCATGACTGAAACTAATACAAATGTAAAAAGAATCTTTTTTTTAATCAAATCTTAGATATCTGCAAGTCTCTAGTTCCTGCAAGTTTCAATTTTTAGAACTAGAAAGTTTTTTTGAAGAAATTTAGATGAATTTGCAAAAGATCCACCATCATATATCTTGAGGCTAAAACTCTCCAAACTCCTTTCATAGGTAGAAAGGTGAATTTTGAGAGGGTGTTTTTGTTGTTGTTGTTGTTTTGTTTGTTTGTTTTTCTGGCATATTTTGTATTGCTTTGTCATCTTATATGGGTTTGAAAATAAGGACAAAAATTATCCACTTAAGAGGAAAAATCTCAGAGCAAGATGATGATGATAATGATGGTGTTTGGTTTGGAAGACATTTTTCTCCTCATTTTAAGTCTTTCTTGTGTGCATAAAAATGGCAATAACTGTATGTGACTAATGGCAACATTTCAGTGTTGTACTTGTGATTGAACTGCAAAATAACACCTACCAAGAAGCATCCCACATTTCTCTATTTCTGGTTTCCTTGATTTTCCTTTCCAGTGCTCTGTTACATTGATCACAATATTTCAAGTATCATGGCAGATGCTAGCTATCCCCAGCGATATCAAGTGCAAACATCTAAAAGCTCTATCGTTTCCTAGACTGTGGGAATTTACCATGCTTTTTAGGGGCTTGATAGAGTAGAGAGCTTAGCTGAAGTAGATGATGTAGTACAGCATAGCATATAGAGCACAGGGAATGCCGTTCGGAAGATCTCGTGATGTCACGGGAAGCTAGGGGCATAATTAATTACCTTACTGATAACCCCATGCCGACTAATTGGGCAGTAGGTGAATCTCCCCACCATTGTGGGAGTATATATACAATTTGAACGACGCAATAAACGCCATTTTGCTGCATCCTCATATTGAGGTCTATGCGCTGTGGCCCTGGGGCGAGCAGAGCCCCAGGTCAGTCCAGCTAGCGAACGAGGCTTGCTGACCCCCGATCGGCAACACTAGACACAGAAGGGTCCTGCAATGTAGTGTCCATGTATCGATGCTATCTCCGTCTAACTGCCTGGGCACTGTTAGCACTCTATCTATGGCACAAGTAGTTCCACACAGGATGATGCGCTCTGGTTCTGCTACCTGGAACAAAATCTTTCAGGAACCTGGAACAAGTCACTGCTGTATCATTGCAGAGAAGCAATATTGCTCAGACAGAAGTAAAAAAAAAGTAATTTCTTATATCTGCTTATAGTATTTATGATTATAGGCATATATTCTGATATGCCTATTTAAGTATGTAAGCAGAAGCTAGGATAAGCATGTTTATTGGGACCGTTGCTGAATACCTCTGTGTGTGTGTGCGTGCATAGATATGCACAGATGATAGTATTTCTGTCTTTCCAACAATACATGACTATGCTCCAAATATGAATACATAGCTTTGGCAGTAATTATGTGGTAAATTACAGGACCATACCATGATATTGCGTGTGATATGATATTTTTAGTAGACAAATTTAGTTATTTGTGTTTGTTATAAAGTGTTTCTAAATATGTTCATTCATTTGAAAGTGACTGCTGAGTCATAAATCATTTTTCTCTTCAATTTAAAGAAAATTTAGCATTTAGCCTTTTCAGTTAAAGAAAAATCCGAAATATAAAATTGATTTGTTGAGGAGAGAACATACGGGACATTTTGGTGTCTTCTCTAATTTTTTTCCAAATCAGAGGATCAATGGTCCAGGTCTAGGCCAGTATTTAAATGCAGAAGTGTAACCCACTAGAGGAATAATCTAATTAGTTCTAACAGAAGATGTTGTACTTAGACAGTGAAAGTATCTATCTCCCTTTAGTCCATGATCAAGTCTTTCTTCAAGAAGAAGAAAAACTGCAGAAAATGTTGTTAGGACCAGAAGTTACAAATTTATTACGTCATAAGACATTCCTGTCTTCAACTTAAATCGGTAAGAATACTGATGAAATGGTTTCCTAGCTCTGAACTTTACTGCTGCTGTTTATTTCCATACTCATATTGTGGGTGTACAGAACACCTCTATAAGCAATCTTTATCTTGCAAAGATTATTAGATTTTATAGAGAGAGACTAGGAACATAGAGAGGCAAGGAACATAGAAACATTCTTGACTTAGCACTTCCTTAAAAAGTCACCTCTTACTTTCCAGTGATACCACTGGATAGTGGATAGACATCCAGCAAAAGCCTACAGAACTTTTTTTCTGATTCTTCCACTCTTGTTGCTTTTCTTAAATCTTCATATATAATTTTTTCTCTCTACTGCGAAACATATTCTCATCACTTTATACATATATTTTTTGCCTGTCATACCCCAATAATTTGTATAATTTCATAGTTTCATTGGAAGTCAGAGTTTCCAAAAATAAGCCAAAATAGTTGGACAAATAGGAAGTGTGTGTTCCATAAATGGACATGTAAAAATCTGAGAAATAATGATGATTCAAACTAGTACTCAGTATATTCTTCCTCTAAGTAAAACTCTCATTTGATATTTTCTTAGCTTTCTGAAGCATTTTGAAGTTACCTCTTCCTAATATTTTTCTACAGCAGATGAATATTTCTTTTTTATCTTTGTCTTTTTATGGTGATGCTTTAAGAATTCAAATATTTGAGCTGCGTTTTTTTCTGATCTAGTTTAAGCATCCATTAACATCAACTAGACAGTGCTAAACTTCAATGCCAGGCTGCTCAGAATAAATATTCTATATATTCTGTCATAAAAAAATGAAAGAGCTAAAGAGTTATTGGAATTTTTAAATATTCTTGGAGCTGCTATAAACACTATCCATTTTATTTTCTATTATCTCTTATCTCTCTTATCTATCAAGTTTTCAATACACTTAATCAGAATGTCAGGGCCTCTAAATATACTGTTCCTTAGCATGCAGCCATATCCTCTTGTTTTTGTTATGGTGGGTACAAGAACAGAAACTCCCAAAGAGATGGAGATGAGGTAATATAGTTCTTATTAGTTCTAATAGCTGAATATATTCTCCTTGTTAGTGCTTTTAGAGTGATAAGTCATCCTGAAAGGATTTTTTTTCATTAATGTGCTATAACAAGTCTTAGAATAAAAATTTAAACTAGTCAAGCAAAACAAGAGTCATTAGACATCCCACTGATGGTTTTTGTTTGTTTTTGAAAGAGATGAATTATTAACAGAAAAAAGATACAGAAATGTCATGACATAGGAAGTCTTAAGCAAACATTAAAGATAAAAAGTGAGTAATTATCAATTGAACAGGATGGAGTTCAGTGAATATAGATACTTACTTAAATTATAGCCTATTTAAGGTGCCTCGTATATATTTCTTGAGTTAGAAAAATTTCATCTTTTATAAATACAGAAGATAGAATAAATTTGACAGCTATGTAACCATAGAATTGCTTTCTTCCTAACACTCTATCTTCACCCCAAACCACACTCTAAATGCTGACATCTCAAATAGACAGAGATCAGATGCAGGCATATCTGTTACATGGAAAAGAAAAAGAAAAAGAAAAGCTAGGTAAATACTAGGTGGTCATCATGTTCCTCAAACAAAATCTTCTGCTTTCCATGCTTGATCATGGAGGATGAGACCACGGGAAGCCATGGTCAGATGTCTTTCCAGAATAATGCAGGATAAAGGTATTGAAATGGTACTGAAAATTCAAAGAACCATTGAGAAGTAAAAGGCTCTAAATGTAATGTAGTATTACAGTGTTTTCTTATTCTGTATCAAGCAGGATTGGACAATGTCTTCTGGGTCACTAAGTACAGCAGTCAGCTTTGATAGGCAATCACATCATGAGATTCTGTCATTAAAGATTTATCGTAAAACCTATTATCCTGTGAGTTGTCCAAGCACCAGTCTTGTCCAGGTTAAAATGTTCTCCCCTTGTGTTATTTTCCCGATGGTTACGATTACTTTTGCAAAATATCTCTCTGTATTTGTTTTGGTAGATTTAACAATTTAAGCTCTTTCAGACTTCTTTTTCAAAGAAAAAAGATAATCAGTAATAGAAAATGTCAGAGCTCTTCTTTGCACCACTTTCAATCTGAATTCATCATTTTTGAGCATGAGTGACAAAAGTAGGGCACATAGATGTAACATTGCACATTAATGATGTGGAGGAGGATGAAGAAATAAGTGGTAATCTATTTGAGTCAAAATTGATTTGGGAGAGCATGGTAAAGTAGCTTCTAATGAAATAGAATTAGATATCCTTCTAAAATACGAATGTCAGATTTGACCTTCAATGAGGATATTTTAAAGTTACTAGGGAGATAAATGTGACTTCAAACTGTCCTATAAATGTTAGAACCTCATTATGTCAATATACCAGAGGTGATGATAGACTTTTTATTTTATGAACTTGATGCCATGTTTGTTTTGCCATTTCAAAAGCTGGTTTTGGTAAGCAATAACCACAAAGATTGCAAAATGGCTACTTGTATAAATTGATTTTTTTATAAATTGACAGAATAAAATATAGCTAAGTGGAAAATCATCCCATTATTTTCTCAAAGTTTCTCGTTTTGACCCTGAAGATCTGGAAGGTTATTACATGATCCAAAAGAATATCTAATAAGCAAATAGTCAGATCTGAATGATTTTTTTTTTCTGGGAGAAAATATGCTTTGGAAGCTTTAGAAGTCTTGGAAGTATTGAATTGGCCCTCATCCCCCACCTGACCACAGGAAATAGCTCTTCTGAAGCCTAATATCTAATAAAGGAGATATGAAATAACACAAATATAAGCAAACCCGTGTTGAAACAGGAATGACTATTTTCATTTTTGACTATTGTTTGAGAATAATCATGTTAATGCATTTGATTACATGTACAGGGAGACTCTCATTTGCTACTATTAACTATAGCTTGAAATCTGTCAAATAACACCAGATCGTATCAGATGAGAATCTGACCTATAACCTTTGTGCTGAATATGTCTGAAGTGTAATCACATATGTGTGAACTTCTGCACTGTATCCTACGAGCATTCATTTCCAAATGTTTTTGGCATCTCACAACAGATTGTATATATCACTATGATAACATTCAAAAGAGTACTGTAGTGATCATGGTAGTTGTGTATATTAATGCTGGAAAGCCAGAAGTCATAAAAAGAAGATTTTTCACAGGCTTAAAAAAAAAGTACTCAGAGAAATGCTTTATTTGTGTAGTATTTTATTTCCAGTAGATTAATTACAGAATCCAGAGCTATCCATATATATGTAGGAAAAGAAATCCTCATCCTAATTAACCTTAAGCCAACCTTTTCAGATATTGATCTTTGCCTCCAGCAACAATTTGACCTTTCAATTTGACCAAACTGACCTGAGGACCTAAGACTCATGTAATCACACTGTACATGTGCTTCTTTCTCTGTTCTTGCATGGATTTATCTGGATGTGTCCTTGTTCTGAACTAGCTGGCTGTCCACCTCCAGATTGCATGTCAGTAAGTGCCTGGGTAATGAAGAGTAGTGAAACCACAAGGAGGGCTGCAAACAGTATATGTCCAAAATTCAGACTTAAAAATGAATTTATCATAGGAAAATCTCCAGCTGCACCTCAGAATCAGCCACCCAAACACAAATCCATTGAAATTCTGACTTTTGTAGTCCTCCTTTTTTTCTTTTTCTTTTTTTTTTTTTCCCAATAATTCCACTTCCTGCTTAGGATCCTCACACACACTTTCAATCTCCTTGTTGCTGTAATGCATTTGTGCCTCTAGGTGGAACTGAAATGACTGAGAAGACCTTTTGGTAGGACGTGTATAAACACACAGCTAATATTCTGCAGTCGGGATAATCTCTGCCTGGAAGAGCTTGTCTAAATAGCCAAGACTGACATATTGCTGAAAGGGAAACAAACCAGCAGGACAAATGGCTCAGAGTGGAAAAGCAGCCTCACAGTAGAAAAGGATGAATAACACTTCAAGATGTATTCATTAAGCAACCATTGATTTATTTTCTCCAGACCCACTACCAGCAACGCCTCCTGAAATGATGCAATAGTTTTGTATTGCTTTCTAGCATTCATTTCTTTTGAACATAAATCCAGTTAATCTTTCAATATATATGCAAATATTTTGGCCAGTTTAATTAAACAGATTTTGTTTTCTGCATAGTTTCTGTAATTTAGAGGAGGGAACAGCTCTTTAAAACAAATTGTAGGATACCCTAGAATGATTTTAAAGTAGATGGATTGGCTATTACATTTCGTCTTTAAGTCAGTCTATTCCCATCCAATAGAAATTTAAAACTCATTTAGGAACAGTGGCATCATAGATAACTGTTAAATACACAGAATCTTCTAAATCTGTTATCTTCTAAATATTTGAGAACTACCAAAAGGTAGTTCTCTTATTCTGTTTGCCTTGTTCTATTGATAAATATATCCAAGTCTATCCACATTTGGTTAGTTATTTCCTTTATATGTGATCATTCTCAGAAAAAGCAAAGATATTGCTATTTTTGCCATGGTCTGCAGGAGGAATCTAGTGAATTATTTAGTATTGCTGCATAGATGTCTACAAGAAAGATTTTTATGATCCCTTTCTATTGCGTAGTTTGTGTGAGAAAGGGACAGAAAACAAGATGGCTTAACTTTGCCTTCTTCATAGGATAATTTTATCTTCTAAAATGTCAGCATTTTTCATGAAAGTGAAAATGGCTTCCTGGCTACTTTTCCTGGTATTTTTAATATTTACATCTCATAAAGTCCAGGAAAACTAATCTCTGGTACAGAATTTTATTTAATGCATACAACCCTACAAGTGAGAATTATATAGATTCACTTATATAGTATTTTTTAAGTGTACTAGAGGCATTAGAGCTTATTCTGCTACTTATGCACTGAGGTGCTTTACTAGTAGTATGTCTTTAATTTCTGATTGAGTGGGTAATAAAAAAAAATCAGTTGTTCCATCATGTCTCTGAGATTTTTCTCATAATGTGTCAGGAGTGGGAGGTGGAGAATAGGAGTGGGAGTAGCAGGAAAAAGTCCCTAAGTTTCTTCTGAAATCTGCAGCAGTCTTAACTGCAGTGTGTTGAGATCACGCCCTTACAATAAAGTTCTTCAGCTCCCACTTCTAGACCGTGTTTGTCTGTGTCGTCCTAAAGGCTTTCAGTTGTCAGGTGAAAGCTACCTCAATTACTATAAATTTAATTATTTCTCCTTAATCATTAGCTCTGAAAAGTTGGTAATCATTGCTCCTGCTGAGGTATAAAAATCCTTTTTCTGCTCCTAATTTCTCCAAAGAGGAAGTGGCATTTCCATTTTTCTTGTCAATCTTACTTTATCAAGGGCATCTTTCCACTGCAGTTGGGGACATAAAAGTGTGGCATGTACCACTTGTAGCAAATATAGGCTGAGATGCAGGAGCAAATATCTTTGCTTGTGGCCCTGGGTGCCGGTAATAACCTGTCTGTGATAGTAAGCTTCAGTGTGAGCTGTTCTGATCTGGTGGCAACTACAGATACATTCCTAAGCAGTTAGGCTGTACTGAAGTCTGTTATACTTCATATGTTAGGCTAAGATAAAGATTGTCTCATATTCCTGTTTCAAATTTCAAAGTAGTTCTATTCTCATAATCTTGAAAGTCTCTTTGGAAATGGCGTTTCATGCTGAGGTTCACGTTTAATCTTTCTTCTCTGAGAAGTGGTCACTATAGATTCCTTCTCTGGAGGTCTTCAAAACCCGCCTGGATGCTGCCCTGTGCCACCTGCTCTAGGTGTGCCCGCTGGAGCGGGAAGGTTGGACCAGATGATCTCTAGAGGTCCCTTCCAACCTTATAGATTCTGTGATTCCAAGCCTTCTGTCATACAGCTTCATTCTAGTTATTTACACCAGTCAGCACCAAGACAGTGTAATCATCACTGTATTGTTAGCTTAACTTTTGAGTGATCCTCAGTAATATGGTCAGAAAGCAATATTCTGTCTTGACATTTAAAAGACGGTACTGTTTATCTGAAAGGTTTCTGTAAGCGGGTTTATTTATAAGGACTAGGAAATTGCAGAAATAAACTTCTAAGGTTTAAAAAAATGCTGGAAAAGTCAAGCTGAAATTAAGAAGTATGTGTTTTTATTATAGATGTAATTATGGTGTATTTTACACATTTGACTGGGATCCATACGATACACATATATTTTGAATGCTCTAAAATTATTTTATATTTTTTTCCTGAGATTCAGATATTAAAAATAATATAAATGATGCACTGACCTTTTTCTTATTAGTTATGTTCTACTTATATCAAAAACAGAAAAGTATTGTGTCCAAGAACAATTGTCAGTTGCCAAAGATGTCTTGCACTTATGAGTTTTTAATAATTTTCTTTTATCACCTCAGCCCAGTAAATTCATTATTTCCATATCATCCATACCATTCCTCAACACATGCTATTCATGAAGCAGACTGTCTTTTCCTGTAGTTTTGCTAACCTTTTGGAAAAATCACTCTAAAGGAGTAAAGGAAGCTGTTCTTCCAAGTGATTTGCTTCCCTTAAAATAAAACCTGATCCACTCCATTACTCCACATGAGATTGTAAAGGATGAAGGTGACACTTCTGCACTTGCAGTCAGGGGACTATTGGGGCTGGAGGCTCCTCAGGAGGTGGTGGGCACTAGTGTGGAACCTGAGGTCCTGTCACTGGTCAAGAGTCACCGTGGGGCCAGACAGGCACTGGAGCATTGATTTCAGCAGCAACTGGGGGTCCTGGCTGAGCCCAGTTGGGAGGAGATACAGAGGGGCAGGGACAGGCAGGACCTGGAGGCCTTGGAACCCTAATACTTGCTACTTTGCTTCAGATCTGCATTGCTCACATATTTCTCTTTTTTTTCTTTTTTTCTTACATTTTTTTTCTTGTAAATGAATAACAATCATCCCACAGGTTCTCATCTTCTCTCTGAAGACATTAGAACTGATGGTGTGATAGGTGAGAAACTAATCCTCCAGAGCAGGGAATTTGTATCTCAAGAAATGGGGACATTTCTGTAGTATCTGGAAGGGATTCAAGAGAAAATGTGTTTTCATCACTGCTGACTTCTGATTCAGCTTTGAGTCCTTTATAAATTTCTACCTGTTTATGTAGGGGCAGGAGAGAAGGTCATACAAATACCCCCGGAAGTTGCCTAAATTGAACTGTTTGCACTAATTTTTGTGGGTATATCAGGTATTTGACTGAAATTTTAAGGAGATGGTGTGATTTTTTTTGGCAAAATTACCCATCCTGTAAGCATGGAGGAAAAAAAAAAAAGAAGAAGAAGAAAAAAAAAAGCTTTGAAGACTGAATGCATCCCAGTAGCTCAGAAGTAATTCATTGTTTAATTCCTATAATTCCTGTTATCACCAGAAGATCAGTGGGCAAGTGGCTGTAAGGTGTGTTTTTAATGCCCAGAAAAGACTAGGTGCAAAACTTAAGAGTTAATATAAAGCCTTGGAGGAGTCATAAAGAAGGAATATTGGTGTGTTGAGTGGGAGAGAAAGATGCCGCATGAGAAACCAAGTGGGCAGATTTGGAGCAGCAGAGGGTGGTGGAATAGGAGATGCAGAAAGGGATACTGCAGCAAAAATGGAGAGAGAAGAGAGGTATAAATAAGAGCAGTGGAATTAAAGCAATATAAAGTGAAAATGCTAGGCTGATTCCTAGGAACTGGCAAAAAGATACTCACCATGTAATTTTGAAATTGTAGGTTAGGAAAAGTTGTAGGTTTATTTATGTATTTATCTAAAAAACTAACCGAAACCAGAAACCCTTATGATATATAAAGAGATTATTTGATTTGCCCACTTGAATTCTGGATAGCTAGAAAAGGTTAGGAATGAAATTGTTTGGATAATCTAAATCACATGCACTTTGATGCTGTTTTGATTTACATTTCTTGTTTCTGTAAGACCCCTAAATGATTCAAGGCATAGTAGGCATTTTGTGTGAAAAGTATCAGGAGCTGTAGAACATCGCTTCTTCCAAAAGGTACAGGGTGTACGATCACTGGGCTTTTCTTGGGGAAGAGCTGAATTCCTTCTATTTAGGCTTACAGTTACAAATTCAGTTAAATAAAACAGTCAACAGATGACAAATAGTGAAGAGACAAAAGCAAGATGGTCTACAGGGGGATGAAGAACAAAGAATTGATGATTGCCTGTAGGAACAGTAAGTGCTTTCAAGGAGCCAGGTAGTAGCTGTGGGCAGAAATACTTTGCCTAGAGACGGAAGTTATCCTAGCAAATAGTCATATGATTTCATGAGTGGAAAGAATAGCTTCATAGTTGAGGGAGTTGAAGGTTGCCATGGAGAACTGGATTCTAAACCTCCCTCTGTGCTCTGTGTGCTGAGTCATTTAAATCAAAATCTTCACAGGTGGTTCTGCTTGCTTCTTCCTCCTCCTTCATTTGAGTCTTGTTTTTGCTTGCCAGTCATGTATTCTAGAAATCATCCAATTAATATGATTAATTATAATTATTAATATGCATTTAATACAGAAGTGCCTAGAGGCTAGTTTAGACTCCACTGCATTAAGAATTTAAGAAGTGATAAAATAATCTCTCTTCTTCAAAGTGAAATGATCACTGTCTAAATACCTAAAACAGACAGAACACAGTAGGAGAGGCAACAAGGTAGGGTGGAAAATGACTTGCTCAAGGTCACCCAGGAGGCATTTAGTGGCAGTGCTGGAATGAGATGCTGTTAGAATCATAGACATTTTGCTGCTAGGAGTCATTTGTTTAAAAAGATTGCCATGCATTTAAATAAAATGATCTGTAATGGAAGCCTGTCACCTGTGATCTGAGCAAAGTAATTTATTATGTAAGAACCATACAGATAATTTACAATCACTCTTCTGTACCTTTAAAGTATAGTAACTGTAATCATGGAATTGCTTCTGAAATCTCTTTTATGCTACTTGGCACTCCATCTGGTAGTTGGATACCGCAAGAAAAAATTATCCTCCAGGAATCATTGAGCCAGGCTTTAAGCCAGGCAATCTACTCTAACACTTTCAGAGCAAGACGTACTATAAAAATGTAAATGTGGTAGCAATACTTCCTCCTCACAGCATTTTTCAGAAGATAAACGTAAGTGTTGTTCAAATCACAGTGCAGCTTGAGAGCATTTGTAAAAGACAAGTTACTCTGTGTAGATGGCTTTACACACCTGTGACTGTGAAGGCTCCCTGGTTCCGACATCTATCATCCAACAAGATTAGGAGAAAGACATATGGTAATTACAGCTCTACACAATTTTCTCTCCTTCTTCCCTTCTCTCCCTATTTTAGACATCTTTTGTAGCCCACACTCAGACATTCTCCCTTCTTGAGGCATTTTTGTATATGTTACTCACTGAGAGGTGAGGTATTCTAGTATGTTTGTTAACATAAAGGAATCAGACTACAATGGACAAGTTACAGATGATAAAACAAAATATAGAATAGAAAAAAAAACAGCAAAGATGGGATAAGAAATAGAAGGAACAAGGGGAAATGCAAGTGCTGTTGAGGAAGAATGATAGAGGTAAAATGGGAGAATAAGAAGGAAAATTAGGAAAAATAGTCCAGAGATATGATAAATGTGAGGCAGTGAGATTCAGCCTTGCAAAGGGAGACAAGAACACCTACTGCACCTGTGGAGAAACTAGATTGGTGTCTCAACCACCCTCTTTTTGAAAACCGAAGTGTTAGTATAAATTTATCTTCTCTGTTTTATGGAAAAGGGTTGGAAAATTATCACCAAATACACTAGAAAACAAATAAAGATTATCTTCTTAAATGGAATCAGAAAAGGAAGAAAGAGAAGTGCAAGCAAGTAGAGAGGAAGAAAGGGGAAGTGGAAATATAAGAGAAGGTAGGCTGTTAAAGAGACGAGATAAATGGAAAAGGGAAGAGTAAACAGGAAAGAAAAGGTCAAGAGATGAACTAATAAAGACTAGTTCATAAGTCAAATGAGGGAGCCTTGAAGGATGAAGGTGGGAGAAAAAGAAACTTAACTTTTCCTCTTCTAAATTTCAGACCTCCAGGTTAGTCATTTGGATATTTTTGACCTGGGTGGAAGCAGAGTGACTTTTTTCAGACCTTTTTACATGACGCATTCAGAGGAATCAGGACCCAGTTTTAGATCCTATTGTCTCCATCAATAGGCAGTAGTGTTAGTTAATTGCTGCATTAGTCACAATGCAGCAGGCGAGTAAAACACACAAGATAAATTCAAAAGCTGGAATTAGCAATCTAAAAATTGTGAGCTCCTCTTCCTGCACCTGAACTATCGGTGCTATCTGTAATCCCCTCTCACTTCCTTCCAGACTCTTAATCCTCCTGGTTCCCTTGCTTCCTAATGTCTTCCTTGTATTCAGATATGTGCCCCCTGAATATGCCTCATCTTTTGATCTTCTCATTCTGTGATTGTTCCTTAATTTTTTTTCGATAATTTGTTGCAACTATTAGTAACTTTAAAAGAAATTGAAATAACTTCTAGACAAAGAGATGCAGAAAACCTGACAGTCATAGTAATCACCAGAAATAGATTGTAAATGCCATATTCATTTATTTGAAGTCAATCAGTCTTATCTCAACTTACTTTCCTAACAGAGACATATACTAGGAAAGACATAGCCTTCATATATGCCACGTTTGATCTAAAATTCACATTCAAGCTCAAATTTACAGAGTTAAGGAAAAAAAGCTTAGGGAGGAAGAAGACATGTATTTTACACTTTTTCGTAATAGCATTGCCTCTTTTGAACCTGAAATGCCTATCTGAGGAAGCACAAGCTGTTTTACTGTTAGCATTCCTAGTTTTTTCTTCTGTAGCCAGGGAAACTGTTAAATAGTAAGGCTTATTTAAGTGCAGTTACCCTGCCCAGCATTTGACTAAACCATTTTTGGATTTGCACAGGTGTATCTAGATTATGGCTGACAGGACCACTTCTGAGATCCTAACTGCAAGTGTGTTTCCAACTTCTGGCCCTTGTTGAGGCCAACGTGAACACCCACATACCCACAATACTGTACTCCTCATTCTGTTTTTTTGTGGAAAGCACCTGCTTTCCAGAAAAGAGCCATCGTGCAAATAACAAATCACCAAACTGTTCAGAGCCTTTAGACTACCCAAACACCAGCATATGCCGAGACATAGCTCCACAAGAGAGTGGAGTGAGAAGCTGTTTACAGGAATTGTGTATTTTGAGCGAGTGGGCTACGGCAGTCTCCTGAATAACAGCCTCCACCATTCTGACTCTCTGCCCAGATTTCTAAGCTGAAATTGAATCTGCAGAATCTGTCCCAGCACTTCCTTACGTAGCTGCTGGGACGTTAAAGGTTTGCATTTCTCCTCAGTGAGACTGCTGAATACCTAAATCACAGTAAGAACACATGCCTCAGACGTGGTAGGCATTTTAAAAACATCAAAATTAAGTGTTAGATCCTACAATACACTTCACATCTTGATTTCAGCTCTTGGCATGCTTGAAAAAGATCCCCTTTTTTAAAGTTGCAATTTACTATTTACACATTATTTTGTGATTTACTTCTGTGTGATTGTTCGAAATATTACCTTTAATAGCTGAATAATCCTCACGATGTATATTTTCCAGAATTTTTCACTATAGAAGTCCCAAAAAACTTTGGGCACTGATGCTTTTGCCAATTTAAAACTATTTATGATTTATTTATCATTTCAGAGGGGAATTGTTAAGTAATATCAAATCCACCTGGAACCTGATTAGGTTTGATCTTCTGTAAATGCCGTGATACCTCTTTTACACAATTTTGACACTTCCTTGTAAGCTTCATACTGCTTTTAAAAAAGCATATTTTTCTCCACATCAGAGTATTTGAAATTCATATATTGAGAAGCACTTCTGTTAGTTAATGTCTAGAGTAAAAAGTGCAGAACTGGAAAAGGATTAACAGGATTCTGTAGGATAACATGGTAGAGTTCCAGGTCTGTTTCTAAAAATTTATGCCAATTTTGCTTATTTCTTATAGCCTAAAAGAGGAGAAAGTCAATGCTTAACTTCCTTGATTTCTTTGTGAAAACTTGAATTTTTTTATTGTTTCTTTTTTTCTTTTTTTCTATTATTTCATGGTTTTACTGTAGTATTATTTATAGTATTCTTAATATAGTATTATTTAGTAAATTTAATAATATACTATTTTTAGTATATTTTTACTAATCATAAAACTTCCACAGGCCAAATTATGCTATCAGAAATGCTCATGCTGATGCTTAATAAAACCCATATGAAAAATGCTATAAATACAGCATATTCAACATATAGCTACTCAGATACAGTTAATTAATTAAGTTTTACGGTGACTTTTCAGACCACATTTTAAAGCTTAACTAAGGACTTTAGTTAGTAATTACATTAGGGGCAGTACTCAGCTATAATTTTGCAATCTCACTTCTTTGGGGATGCTAGAGGGATCTTGTGTGTCATTATGATAACTCTACACCTGTGCCCTTTTAGAGCTTCAATTCCAGTGAGATTCTTATGGATCAAGGGAATCCTAATGCACATTTCTAGACATGTAATTTCGTTTCCAATAGTATTTGGCCAGTAATGGGTATAAGAAAATACATTTTATTCCTAGCATTATAGATATCATTTTAGGAAAACCTTAGAACCAGCTTTTAATTTCTATATCCAATCAAAGCAGGTTTGATGGCAGTGGATATCTGCCATCCAGAGATAAACCAGAGATTCTCCACAAATGTAAACCAGATGATTGTTTCAAAGAGTTCTTCTATCCATGGTTACATGGCATAGTTTTAAAGAGTCTGCAATTCTCTCCCTAGACATATAACTACCCGACTTGCTAGACAATCATTTTAAGCAATTAAACATCTGAATTCAGCGATTAGTACTCACAACTGGATGCATAAAATCATGTCACAAAGATGATTGCAGGCACAAATTTGCAGTCAGTTGTGAAGGATTGGCAATAAATGTGTTTTTAAACTAAATTGCAAAGTTCTTTCTAAACTTCCTTTAAATGTGTTACAAAGTGAAGGAAACAATTGCAGATACATTTAAAAGTGCAGAAATTATGGATAGGTGAAGTAGCTATTGTTGGGATGGGGAAATTAATATCAAACATGACAGTTAACTTCATGTATGCTTCAGCAAGCATTGTTTTCTCCCGAGCACATGGTATAGACTTAACAGAACTAAATTCTCAGTCTAAATTTGTGCGAATTGCTCTGCTCAGCTGCACTTACTTGGAACATGTAAGGTAGTGGCCTAATATTATTTACATTATCTTTCACTATTTGATTTTATTCTTCTGCAAGAAGAAGAAAAATAATGGAGAGCTAGATTTAATCTAATCTTATTTATTTATTTATATGTTGAGAAGTGTGGAGAGCTAACAGTTTGCAAATAACAGTGTAAATAGTAGTAAGGGCACTGGATTTTACCACATAGCATATATCAACTGATTATAAAGAAATAAAGGCAGAGATAACTAATGTCTAGCATTTGAGAAGTACTCTAATTATAACATAGCCTGGATTTTGAGAGCTGCTAGTAAGAAGACATAACACTTATTCAATACAAGGTTAAGATACTAAGTAGACAACTGCTCTGTCTTTAGACCTAGTGGGAATATGTGAAGCAATTCTGCGCTACCTCGTGTTGCAGTCTAATCAGGAACAACAGCATGGGACAATAAAACTTACTGAGGTTCTGGATTTTTTTATCAATGTTGTATCAGAGGCCTTCTGTTGTTTAGATTTCCCTATCCATCTGTGGTTACTGCTGGCTTGAAAAGAAAGGAGAGTAGTAGTGTCTCACTTTGACAGGACAAGATTCTATATTTAAAGGGTCTTTTTCTAGCTCATTATTTTGATCTGCAGTTCTAACTATGACCATTTGTGAAAACCATTTGACAACTGATGCAAGAACATACTAAGATTGTTCTTCTCAGACTCTACAGAAAAGTATCTGAGAGATCTAACTGAGCCAGTTACTGATTCAAAGAAGTCATGCTCCCAAAATGTATAATACTGTTAAGTGTATCTTTTAGAAACAAACAGCATATCCAAATCTAATTTATGCACACATTTGATTTCTAAGTGCATAATGCTACACAGAATTATATGGGAGTACAAAATATCAGCAAGTTTCAATTTACCACATTTGGATGATGTATACTGAGGTTTGTATTGTATTCTTCTTATCCCGTGTTGCCAGTGGACGAAAGTCATTAGGAGAGTTTTGAAAAAAGTATTATGGAGAGAAGACATTAGAAAGAGATAAAATTAATAATACCTGAACAAAAAAAGAAATGGCAAACATGGTTAAAAAGTCTCTTATTACAGAAAACATGTAAACCTGAGCTGAACTAATCTCTCTAAACACTGAGTAAATAACAAGAAAAGAGTAGGACTGTATGTATGAAGAATACTGAAACAAGAACAAATGAGTATAGGAAGGCTATTAATGTCTCAGATGAAAAATTAAGAGATCAAGAAATTAAGCTCATAGTATCACAATTGTGTAAATTGGAAGATATCTTCAGAGATCACCTGGCCCAAGCTGCTGCTCAAAGCACATCTAATTAAAGCAGGTTGCTCAGGGCAATCTCCAGTCAAATTGTGAATATATCCAAGGCTGGAGACTCCACAGCCTTTCTTGGCAAACTAGTCCAATGTTTGACCAGCCTCCTATTCTGGAAGAGTCATCAAATGTGACTGACAGTATGAAAGGGAGAGTGGCATACTTAATCTCAAAAGAGTGTTCATACACTTGTGAATGACTATATGGTACCGCTGTTCATGAATCCATGTTCAGAATACACCACCTGCCCCTGCAGCCTGTGTAGCTATGAAAGGAGGCCCTCTAAAACCTCTGTTTGTAAAGATGGTAATAATGTACTTCAAACATGGGCAGAAAGGACAGGCTGTCTTTGAGATCAAAAGAATTACTGACTTTACTAAGCCAACAGATGCTCATTTCTGAAAAATTATAGATAAAGGAGAATGTACTAGATGGATGGAGAAAAATAAATGAGGTACTGATTTTCAGTAAAGAAAGATTGATATTGACAACTATGATGCGATAAATATTATTTGAATGTTGTGTAAAGCATCGAAATAAATATTCCATCATTAGTAGCTGGAATAAGAAAGCCATGAACTGTAGGCAGTGAGGCTTTATAAAAACTGTATCTCATCAGTCAAACTTCAGTGATTTTTTGATTAATTACAAAATTAATAGGCAATAGGATTGAAGTAGATTTTATATATTTGGATTCTAGTGAAGCATTTGCTGTAGCATCTTAGGAAAACTTGGTTTAAAAATTTGGTTCAGCACTGGCTGCAATAATATCATGAGCTTATAAGTTGCAAGTTGCCTTCATGTGTATAAAAAATAGGAATAATAAATAGTATATTAAGAGGAATCTAAAAGAGTTGGCATTTGCTAGCAAGAGCTGGTACGAGTTTAATTTGTTTAATATCTATATTTGTAAACTGAAAGAAAAAATAAAGAGCTCACTAATGAAATCAGGAGATAGTATTAAATTGAAAGAAATGTGTATATCATTAAAGAAAAAATAATACATAGAGAAATAGATTGCAAATGCTGTACAAAAGAAAAATGAAATCATCATAGAAATATGGATACTAGTCCACCTTGAGGAAATTATCTGAAACTTTGGTATGCTGGAAGATATTAGTATTTGCAAGTCATGAGAAGTCAACAAAATTCAGAAGATTCTGTGACATATTACCAAGGTATATATAAAAACAGTACAATAATAATAGTTTCACCATGTGTGGAAAGTTTCTACTCAAGCGATGGAACTAGACTGGAAGAAGTACTGCAAAATCAGATACCTTTAAGGGAAAAGAATAAATTAAGAAGCCAAAAGGAATGATGTGCAAGCTGTGACTGAAATATGACAGAGTTCAAGTGATTCACTGAAAGGCTTCAAAAAAAGATGATGGAACATACATAGGACAAACTTGCCATATTTTCATATATATCCTAAGTATCCCTTGAATGGACATTTCATAAAATATTTTATGATTATAAGGCTCTTCTTTTCTTGTTCTTTTAAAGCCTGTGATCTCAAAAGATTCAGGCAGAGCTGTTGTGAATCAACCTCAAACCTTTGACCAATTAAAATGTTTACCATTAGCAAGTAGAGAAAAGTACAAGAGAAATATCATGGATGATTAAGCAATGTAAGAAATTCCAGAAAGATGAAAAGGACAAATGCTCCACTGCAACAAGGTATGCAGTTCTAGCAAAGTTTTTTTTTTCCTCTTTTTTTCCTCTCCTCTTTTTGAGAGTCTCTGACTGTCCCTCCTTGCTTCAGGCATCTTTCAAGTTGAGCTCTCACTCTGTCTCTTCCACCTTAGATGGAAGCTGTCTTAGCTATGCAAGCTCAGTGCTGTTGAGAAAGAGGTGATCTTTCTTCCCTCCAGGGATTCTTTCAGCTTTGAGTGCTAAGACAAAGTAAACAGCCATATTTCTGCCATGTTTTGCTAACCATGTGTTTGTAAAGAAGCATAGCATACAGTAAGCAACAAATAAATAAAAATGAAGTAAGTGCAATCTGTCAAGATGATTAGTCCATTTGCATCTGCATTTTCTATAATTTGTACCAAGTGACTGGATTCAAAGGCCAACTGCTTAGAGAATTCCCTCTTCTTAGCAAGTACTATTAATATTCTGAATTTTAGTGTGCAGATTATACTAAGATAGATAGAAGCCTTTGGAAACTTCAGCACAAATTTCCATTTTGGTATCTATAGAAACAATCAAAATCTTCTCATGGGTGAATAGGCACACAACTTATATGGAGAGCTAAAGCTTTATCAGTAGTCTAATTAAAATATTAACAGCATAATGAAAATTTGTTACAATGCAAGTAATAATCATAGTCCAAATTAATGCAGAAACACCTCATTAGTAATATAGATAAAACTGTTATACAGAAGCATCCTGGTATCTACCTCCTTTCCCTGGTATTATGCCTCCTTCCAATATTCCTTGAGGGACTAAGTTAGAAGTTTTGTCTTTCTCAGACAGAATAGGGGAGAAAGGTTACAGTGAATTGTCAGGATCTTGAGGCACCAATGGGAAGAGTGTGATGCTCAGGGTGGTGTCTGCTTCTGGATGTCTTTTGGATGTTGGGTACACTTGGTTTTATTTTTATACGTGTTCTTAACGCACTCTGCTCACATATGTTGGTTCCATATCGATTGGTTTTCTCCACAGCTGGTTTTACTTGATTTACAAGGTTTCAAGTCTGTGGTGACTATTGATTGACTGTGATTTGTGATTGTGATTTGTGGTTGTCATTAACAGCAATTTATGTTTACCATTCAGGAACTCTGGTGTCATTGTCTGCATTCTCCCGTATTCTCCTCGGTGCTTGCCTGCCCTCTCCCACTCTATATTTTATTCTAGAGTCCTATACAGTGCAATCCACAAGGAATAACTGCTTGCTCTTACTGTAAGCTAAAGCTCAACTAAAACGCATTTGCTCAATAAAACCTGTCTGCCAGATGATTGATGTCATGGCTGAAAGTATGATCGGTTTAGGGAGTGACAAGTCCTAAGTTCCTGCGCTGACAGGTCAATACAGAGGTTGCTACCTCTTATTAGTAATAATAAATTCATGATTGCTGGAAAATATTTTTGCCTTGGAATACCTTATCTTCCATTCTTCAGCTTAATACAGTGCAGCCAAGGTTACCACGCAGGCTTGTTTAACTCTGTCAGAGATGTGAAGTGACAACACTTCTTCAAGAGCTTTGTTAGCTTTGCATAAGGTGTAGTGACTGATATTATGCTGTCACCAAGTTCCATAAATATATCTGCTTTGTGCAGAGTGCATTCTAAACTCCACGTCGTAAAGAACAGTAAGCTGCCACTTTATTAAGGAAAGGACACTAAAAGTAAAATAAAATTGAAGCATTACTGGGCTGTGAGTGTAAAGATACCTTCATCCATCTTAATCATTCCGTCCATCTTAATGACAGACAACCATGTTTTCTCACCTGACACTACTAAATATCACTTACGATTTTGTACTTTGTAGGATCTGGCTTTTCACCTCTTTGTTTCAGTAACATGAACTATGTAGTAGACTAGTTGATGGTTAAAATACAAATTGTGAATTTCAAAACTGAGAGGAAGGTTAATGGTCATGTATCTCTTTCCTTTCTATCATGCTTCTCTTTCTTTTCGCAAGACAAAAGATGCCATGATAATAATAATAAAAATATATGGTTTCATGTAAATTATAGGTAAAGGAAAAAAAGATTCCACTTTAACTTTCATTTGAAAAAATAATTTTCTAAATAAACATGCTTCTTGGCTAGATGTAACTGAAAGAAATCTTTTGGTCAAAGTGATTGAAGTGCACAAGTTTCTATTAAAAAAAAAAAAAGAAAGAAGCAGATGAAAGACAAATACCATATGTTTTTAAGTCATATCGTCATATCTCTAGGGACCATATTCAGTTCTTCATAATGAGCACTGTATATATATATATATATTTTTTTTTTTTTCTGCAAGCCAGTCATGCTATACATAACAACTCCTCTGGCTATAAGGGATTGACTTGCATGAGAGACTATCATTACTGCTGCTCTAATTGATCCCTATATAATGGATTTTGCTTAGGTCAAAATTTAATTGAGCCGAATTAATCCATTGTTTAGCAGGCTACCCATAAATGAGAAGCCCATATTGTCTCATTTGTTGATGCATTTCCTTAACACACTCCTACGAGCAAATGACGTAAAACTACTTCATTTTCCTTTTCTATGTATTCAGTGCTTCCAGCTATTGCAAACTGGAGTCAACAATGGAGCATGCAACAAAGTGCTGGACTGTTTCCAGATCACAGTTTAGTTGAAAGAATCACAGAAAGAAATATTCTGATGTAGAATTATAGATTATAAGAAGAAAGTAAAATTTTGTCCAATGAAAGCAAAAGATGATTGTTTTATTTCTAATCTGTATCAGTAAAAGAAAAACACACAACCACATATCTGTCCACTTCAAGCAACAGTTTTTGAAAACCATTGAAACCACTGAGGAGATGTAAATTTATTTATGTGTTTATTTATTTATATTGATCATAAAACATTGTCAGGGTTGCTGGAGAGAGTGAAATAAATTTAATATCTTTCTCCCAAAAGTGTTTGAAGACATTATTGTATCTTTTTTGCTTCTGAATTGCTTTTCTGAGAATACTTTGAAGGAGTTATGGAGCACATGTTTACCTTCAGAGTATGTAGGTTGCTTCATAGCTCAGAAGAGTGCCATATTATTCAGAATAAGTTGTTATGAAATAACAATTAGTATCAAGCAGGCATTGCTAAATTGACTATATTTTGAAATCTAAGTGAAAGATGTGCTAACGAAGAGTGATTTCAGGTTTTCTTCTATCAAATGTTCTTAAACTACACATGGTTCTTCTCTCCTTCCAGACAAGGACCATTCTAGTCGTTTAAGGGTCACCGCCATCATCATGACAACAGCAGTACACTTCTAAACTGCAATATATTTGTGTGTGTGCTTGCATGTACATATCTTTCTAAAGAGTGTGATTAAGTATTATAGTATTTTTGGCAAGCACTTCAGCCCTCAGAAGCAAAGGAGCCAAAGAAGTCAGAGAGAGGTACATAAATAAGTCTCTGAAGGATATCAGTGAGCAACCTGAATTCCAATTTAATAGTCTCAGGGTTGATGAGGAACATCTTGTAGCATATGGGAATAAAGCTGGTATAGTACCATAGAAGGGTTTTCCTAAAGGATCCTTAGATCTAAGGAAGGTCTGTGGTCTATAAGATATGTATGGATATGGAACATTAAAGAAAAAAAAAAAAAAAAGAGGTATTCACATGATGTAACCATCACCTGGAAACCATCACTGTACATCCAGGAAATCATCCACATTAGTTATAGTAGGAATTCCCATTTATTGGACTTATTGGCTGTATTAGAAATTGAGAAAGACTGAGCTTATCCAAGTGGAATTCACCTAAATCAGAATAGATTAGTCAACCTATATTTCAAATAAAAATATTAAAAGGAAGCTTTAAGGCCAAAATATGGGTAAAATTGTGTATACAGAACAGTGTATAATCGATAATGACACACAGTTAAAAAGTGAAATTATTATTGATGGTTTCCTATAAATGTTGGAAGTCAAAGAAGTAAGATGCAAAAATTGAATAATGGCCAGGTTTTATATAATAAATATCTCAGAAACTTTTGATGGAAAGGTAGTAGTGAAATAATATCATGGGAAGATCCACTATGTGTTAAAATGTAGCACAGGGTAAATGAAGTAACTTTACTTCATTTTCTGCTTTACTTCAACTGTGCTATGAAAACATAGCGCAGAATCTCTGTGAGTTGAAGTTTCATGCCTGATATAATAGAATGAGTATGGGATTAATTAATATAATATTAATGTTATATTGTCAGTCGCCCAAACAAGATGGAGACTGTGACTCTAGAGTGCTGCAAGTAGCTAGAAAGATTGCACAGACAGAAAAACATAACAATAATAGAAGAGTAGGAGGCACTTAATGAAATTATCAAGTAAAAGGTTTGAAACAAACAAAGCACATTTTTTACCTTGCAGTGTAATTAATCGTGGCCCTGACTGTGCTAGGTATTTTGGAAGCCAAAACTATAAATGGATTCCAATGCCCTCCTGAGCATGTGCACTGATGATAAGTCCATGAGGGCCTTTAAATGCAACAGTCCAGATTCAACTCCCATCAGGACAGGAAGTCCCTAAATCCTTCCCTGCTAACACCTCAGAGGGTATTGAGCTGTGTGTCTCTTGAGGCTTGCCTTATTTTTGTATTCTTAAGTATCTGGTCTTTTGGTCATCACAGAGCCTTTGAACCTTTGCTGTGCTCCACTATGGTACAGTCCTATATTCTAGTAAGTGTTGTGTAAAACTCCTTCTAGAGTGTTTCTTATGCCTATCATTTTATCAAAATTATTTTGTCTTAAAAACAAACAAACAAAACATATTGTGTTTTTTTTCACGTTAATTATGATGTTAGAAACAGAACTCGCTCTGGTGATTTGTCACTTCGTTATTGTATGGAAATGATATTTGGATCTAGGGGAAACAAATCCAAAGGTATTTGGATTTAGGGGAATGTTAATTTTTTAACTGTTTCATCCAGTTTGCACAGCCATACTAGCAAGTGCCTATAAACAATCAGACTGATAGCCAGAAAGCAGACAAATATTGTCAGTGCTCTTCCCTATTTTCTCCAGATTAGAAAAATGAGTGAGGTAGAATCACAGAATCACAGAATCTATAAGGTTGGAAGGGACCTCTAGAGATCATCTGGTCCAACCTTCCCGCTCCAGC
>JAUBOD010000810.1:742097-785347 GCA_032353885.1 Nothura maculosa
TGGATGCCGCCCTGTGCCACCTGCTCTAGGTGTGCCTGCTGGAGCGGGAAGGTTGGACTAGATGATCTCTAGAGGTCTCTTCCAACCTTGAAGATTCTATATTTCAGTTTAATACAGTGAAATAATATCATACAAAATAGAAAGTGTAGTTATGCTATTTGAAAGATGGTGTTTTCCAAACAAAACAAAGACAAAATTAGTTTCAGCACAAACAGAACAGGATCAGAGAAAGAACAAAATTTTCACTTAGCCACTGAAGCTAGACTAGATCTCATATTGCTGTAGTAGGACTATTAGGATTATTTTATCTTTCTACACTGTGAATTGTCTTTAATCTGTGATCACTTTACTGACTTCTTGTTACTCCAACATCTAAAATTACGATTCTCAGTCTTTGTGCTATTAGCACGGATTGGAACCAGTCTTTTTTTTTTCTCAGTAGGGAAATGAAAAGTGCTTTAAGTTATACGTGTGTGTATACATGTGAAGGCATAATTAGACATTGATACAGTTTCTCAGAGAGAAAAAAATCACAAAGTAGGCTGATATACTTATTTTGTATATACTACAAATGAGAAAAAATCTAAGCTATAAGCTATACTCACAGAAAAAAAAACTGTTTTTTGCATGGTTACATCTGAAATGTTTATGCACTCTTTTGTAATAAGTATATTACTTATCTCTAATCAATTCAGTATAGCTTGAACCTTTGTAGATAAGAACCTTCTTGACTTGCTGACTTTCCTTCAGATTGAAGGTCTTCCGCCACAGGAAATGTAGCACTTCAGTGCCTTAAAATTGCTTTATACTACACTCACTGATTTGAAATTATAGTGGCACTTTACTTTTTGTTATAAGCCTCTCTCTTTGTAAATGTCTTGGGTTCTGGGCTTGCAAACTAGAAAATAATTTAGAATTATTGGTGTGCTTCACAGTTTTAGGAGACCTTCATTCTTCCAAATTAGAATTCCAATTTGTGAAACGCTTCAATAATTTTAAACTGCTGTATACTCCAGATCCAAACTCTAGTCTTTCCAAAGTGAGGAGCTTATAAAACTGTTAAAACCCCTTAATAATTCTGAATTAGATTACAGATACATGACTAGAATTCTGATGCCTTTTTAATAGTTAATTTTTTTCAAAAAAGATCCAAATCAACCACATGAATATGATGTATTCAGTCTGAAATATTAATTCTTGAACCTTTAACAGCATCATATTCAAAACCTTCTGTTTAATTATTGTTGATATTAATGATTTGTGGGGAAAAGGCTATGTTCTGAAGTCACTATTGATAGAACCAGCTGATCATCTGCTGCACAAAGCGATGCTGGGAAAGCCAGAGGCAGCAGCTGATCAGCACTAGAGCATCAGTTGTTTCCCCAGTCCTTCCTTCTATCTTGTATATCAGTGAGATAGTTGCAAGTTTGAAGGTTTATCTTGAGAAATTTACAGTGGAAGACTGGATGATTTCTGTGGATGGTTTCTTTTGCCTACTCAGCCTACTTTGACTCTGCCTCATGCCTCTTTTGTCTACCCTCAGCCTACTCAACTCTGCCTCTTATGCCTCTTATCTTAGCCTCTTATGCCTTGTATCTTAGTCCATGCCTATCTGTAAAGCAAGAAGAAAATCAGAGAATATAGATTACCTATTATTTAGACACAACCTGCTGTATGCTCACAAATTTGAGGCAATAAGAATGAAATTTATATGTACACTTTATGGGTTTGATTTATTGGCATATGAATTTTAAATACACAAATGTAAAAATGAAACATAAATATATCACATTGGTCAAAATTTTGGTCAAATACAAACATAATTACACTATCGCAGAATCAAATAGATAATTCTATGAGCTACTTTATATTTAAAATTAAAAGCAACATATTGTTCCGTAGGTTATTAAATCATGAGAGAGGACCTCAACACTTGACATTTATTTTTTTAAAGAGGCCAGATTTACCAATACATACTGTTTTGTAGCATTCCACTGATGCCAATCACCTGAGTCATGTGACTAAACTCAGTTCATGCCTGTTCTGCATCACCAAACAGGTATAAGCAAGCAAAAACAAAACATATCAGTGAAAGCGGCTTCATATGTTACAAAGCAGTTAAGAAGAGTTGGGTTTAACAGTGAAGCGAATACAATCAGAAGTGGGGAAAGTTGCAGGCTTCCTAGAGTTGGATTTATTTGACCCTGCCTAAAAATTTATTTCATTTTGCTGTTTGTTTGTTCAGTTGGTTTTTGACAAGAAATCCTCAGAACAAGATCAATTATTCTTCTTTGTTCAGACAAATTGAAATTTCATACTTTACATGAATATGTATGTTCATATTTTAAAATTAATTTTGATTACATAAAATCAAAAGCTGCTAAGATCATAATCCAAAATTTTAGTTCATGTGGATGTCAGCTGTCAAATGTTTTCAACTCAGTGCATGGAGTATACACTGAGCTCTCAGAGCTGAGAGAAAAACTTTCTCACAGTTATCTGCCTAACCTTTCAAAGCAGATTCAACCTCTACCTTTGGCTAAACTAATGCAAAAACATTTCTTGCATTTCCTAAGTAATTGCAGGTTCATTTTAGGACCAAAGACCAAGTAATATCCATGTATGACCTGAGTGTTTTAATAGTTTTTCTGAAAGATTTATAGTCAAAGTCTCCAACATGAGACAGCCCTCTTGCATGTACTCAGTGGTCCTCATTTCCATGAAAGGCTAGCTCAAACTCGCACTCATTCCAGTTCATGCTGGAAGTGGTGATGACTCTTCTTTTGCATTGCATATTTACCCAGATATTATTGATCATTTCACAGCTTTTCTGGCACCATTTCTACTTTTTTGGGGAACCAGAAAAGCCGTATTACCCATTTATTCTGCTTCGGATTATCCCAAAGTCTTACAGAACAGTTGACACAGAGAATCCTTCTGATGAGATCCTTGGCCAACTATTATCCTAATTGGCTCTGGGAAGGAAGAGTGACATTCAAATTCACATACATTCAACATATAATAAATGTTTTCTATACATGTTTATAAAATTCAAGAGCATCTTGTAAGTAGTTTTTTTGTTGTTGTTTTGTTGTTTGTTTTTATAAAATGGATTGCCTAATTTTGGTAACATTCATAAATTTTAAAACTTGTTAATGGAAGAGACTTTTTTCCCTAAAAGAGCTATGATTCAAAGAAGAGAATAACAAGGGAAAATTCACTTATCATTCCTTAAAAGCATTTTTCCAGAAACTCATAAGTGAAACTAGTAAAATCTTCTTATGTAACCAGTAAACTTTACATGTGAATGCTAGAAGCCTGCTACATGAAAAACATATGTTGTATTTATTCATAGCAAGCCATCAAACACACTGCTCTTGTCCTGTCATGTGAGATAAACCTATAATCAGTTGACCTATTTTTTCTGAAAACTAGGAGACTAGTTTTATGAATTCTCAGAGGTTATTATTATGAAGAATATATAATAATAGAGTAGATAGGGTGGGAAATCAAGGCTGTCAATATTTTCTGTAAACTTTCAGTCCAGGAAGATTATTATTCACAGAGCTAGTGATTCTTAAATGACAATTAGACTGAGTTGCTAGCCATTTTATTTCTTCCTTTTCTCTTTTATTTTTCTTAAGATTAACTTTACTTTGAACAAATAGGCCCTACTTTTAGCCAAAACTGAGCAGTTGTTTTTTGAAGAAGAAAATCTCTGCAATCATGCTATCTGGAGTACTGGCCTTAAATTTCAGATTCAAATGAAACATGAAAGCAGAAAAGATTTACCTAGCTTAATCAGAGGTATTTCAAGGAGCTGTACCAGAATCATATATATTTGAGAGATGGTCCTTATTGTAGGTGGGCTTTGTGCCTGAATTAGGTCATGATGCTGTCAGCTACTTTTAGTTTAGCTAGTAGGTAAAGATCATCCTAAGAACCCTGCAAGTCTCTAAGCAATATGTTTAAAAACATAATTATATCCAAAGGTTTCCACCTCTACATATATGAAATTAAGAGATATTATAGAAAGTGTTACAAAGCAGCTGTTGAGATTAAATTCATTCAATTCAAAATTCCAGTTATGTTGACCATTGGTGCTTTGTGCATGTTATAGCAATAACAGGAATCAGGCATTAGAATTTCAAACATGTTACTTCTTTTTTACATCAATTCATTAAAAAACATACACATACATTTTTAGTGCTAGAATATCTGCCAACTCAGTTCTAGTCATTGCAGAATGTTTTATAGTGAGCCCACAATGGCAGATTTACAAAAGAACAGTGATTTAAAGTGGTGTCTATTCCTCCTCAAGCAATATATACTTTGGAAACATTAAACTGTGTGAAATTTATAAACATCCAAAACTTGTCACCAGCTTGGCAAACAGGCAGTACAGATGTGGCAGAAGGAATATTAAAGGCTAATTTTATAACATCAATCTGTTTGTCATCAGCATATAAATGAAATTTAAGCCCACATTGACAGATCAGGTCTATTGAAGATTGCCTATTGAAGAGAGGCAAGTACAGATTAGAAATAAGTGCCTTGAAAAGAGAAACCTGTTTGACATCTACAGAAAAGATTTCACAGAGCGGATTGAGCCATGGAGGGTAGGCTAGCTTTATTTGCATAGAGTGAAACAGAACCAAGAAATGATACATCATTTCCGAACTTCTAGGAAACATGTGTGGAGAGTCAAGAGTATCCTTATGTTAAAGAGCATTCTCTTAGGTAAGAGGCTAACTACAGAGAATTCTGCTTGGTGCTATTACAAAAGATTGCTGACAATTGTAATGATGAGAGTTTGGTATTAAACTCTTTTCAGTAACAAATTATTATTAGAAAACAAGTATCCAGTGTAACAGTGTAACTATCCATTGAAGAGTATTATTAAAGAAACAACCAAATAAAGAAATCCAATTAAATGAGAAATGCAAGTTAAAATGAATTTCATTTTCTCATATCAAGGAGTGTTTTTGCAAGTATCATCATAAGAGATAATTAGTTTTGGTTAAGCAAAGAATATAAAACTAGTATTTGAAGAATGTATCTAAATCATACTACAGTGCTAACTTCATATGGAGACACCTGATGTAGGTAACTTTTGCTTGTTACTGGAGAGATTTGACTATCTGTCTAGCGTACAATGATCAGGAAAAAGAGGAAGAGTTACAAGAAGAGTACTGAGAATCTGAACATCTGGAAATTTCAACAAAACAAACAAACAAACAGACCGAATCACAGCCAGGAAAACGAACACTAGTAAAAATATTATTTAGTTACTAATGCTATCCAAGATATTTGTCAAAGGTGTCACAAAAGAGCTCCTATATTACTTTTAAGTTCTACAATGACAGAGAAATCAGTTCATTAATACAACTGTGAAAGCATTTTACTATGCTGATATGCATACAGTGTCAGATAAATACTCAGTGGTAGTATGTTGATCACAGATAGTAAGAGTGATTACCGAGCCCTGAGGATGCTACAAGTTTGATTCCGCATCAGTGACTAAAAGTTGTCCACAGGATGTTAAATCTAGTAGAAACATTCAGGTGTAGTAGAAGTAATTCCTGGCCATATTTTCGCTTAGTAGAAAGCAAGATTTCATGGCTTGGCATTCTAAATGTTGCAATAAACTCTCAAAGAATTAAAAGGAAAGGAAAATCCTTCCTACAGTCTGGCAACAAATGATTTTTTATTCTCTAGGAAGAACTTGAAAGCTACCTTGAAATGTTCCTCATCAGCTTCGTTCCAGTTGAGAAAAACCAAAGTAGCAATGTTATGCATGAGAACTTTAATGAAAAATAGAGGATTGTAAATTGATTTGGACTAACAAAATATTTTTTAACTCTGTGGATTGAAGATTTTTTTTCTTGTCAAACAAGGCTAATTGATGCAATGATAAAATACATTTTTCAACTGAAGCATCTGTGACAGTGATAGGAGAACATATATCTATCATTTTAAAAATATTAAGCTTATAAAAAATCCCTCAATTCTAGTTACACTCTTTCAAGTGATTACTCTTAATAAGTGCCCTTTTTTTTTTTTTTTTTGTTCTGGAGAAAATATTCTCAAAGGCATTTTTTCCTTGAGGTTTTATTATTTTTCATTTGAAAGAATTGAAATTGAATTTAAAAATACTGAGCAAGTGACTTTTTATGAGGATAAATGGATCTAAAGAAAGATAGTCTGTTTCTGTAGCCTCATGCCTATAGCTCTCATACCAGTGTATACTTTAAAACACTATTTTCTGTGCTAATGCAAATGCAGGTTCTTAGGGGCAGGTTTTACCTTGCAGACAGTGGGATTCCCACACCAGGTTTTATGATGCTGTGCAGCCAGTTTTCCTCCTGTGCTAAACATAGCAGAAGGCATGCCAGTACCACAACATATATACACTGTGCCTACACGGTAGTCCTAAGTGGAGCAGGCTCTGTCTCAGACAGAAAGCCTTGGAGCTGCCACCGCAAGTTGGCATGCCAAGAACTTTCTAGACATTTCCTGTATCACCAGGGTCTGATACATATGTCTAGAATCTGCATCTCAGTCCCATTAAATCTCTGTGGAGGAGAAATAGAAATTTTTGGGTGCTCAATTTACCTGTTCATCAAAAAACAAGGTCTTTTGTACTAATACTAAAGTTACTGTGGGATTGCCAGGATACCAGATCATGATGGAGCCCTGTGTTCATGGAGTATTTTAAATCAGTCTTGAAGCAAGTAGTGAAGAGGATGAGGCATAGGGAAGGTTTCTTTTACATGGAGAAATAGAAAATCTAGTGCTACAAATGCAATTTCCTATAATGACTCTGGAATGAAGCAAAGAGTTCTGCTGGACTCCATGTGAAACAATAATCACTCCAAACCAGTTTACCATCCCTGAACCAAAAGTTCACCATCACCGAAATCACTCAGCAAAATCACTAAAGTGACCAAAAAAAACCCCAAAATCTTATCAGATAACGGATGATTTCAAGTCCACTATCTTTAAACAGCACTAAAAAGCATGTTTGTTGAAGAAAACTATACTGTTTGTAACACCTAGCACCTTGTGGATTCATTCAAGTTAGAGAAGTAATATACCCAACTGCAGATTGCTGAACTGCTAATAACAAGATCTTTGAGATCTAAAGAAAAATCCTAGGAGATATTTAAGTACTGTAATGAAATGTAGTAGTTGGGAAAAAGAGAAAAAGTTTATACTACATTCTCTACTATTTAGGGTCATATGCAGAACTGCTGAATCACTTGTAAAAACCTGCACAGCTTAGGAAGTTGACAGAGTATGATGATTTGGGATCTGATCACTATGCTAAAAATATGCAACCTCTTTATTTCTTCAGTTAAGGAACTCAACATCTTGTCCTTTTGCCTGGTCAAGATTTCAAAAAAAAGTTTCAAAAGAGTAAAATGGAACCTGAATGTGTTCTGTGAGATTGGAGAGGCATTTAATTGAAGTAATTGGTTAATGGACATTTTTAAGCCCTTCTTTTAATATCATAGCAGAGGTTACCTCAAAGTCCTTTCCCATTCAGTGCATTGCACTAATATGCAGTATATTCACTCGTTTCACTAGTTAACACAGTTCTTCCCAAAGTTGATTAATAAGGTTTACAGCCTCTTTAGAAGGGTCCTGAAAATCTTGATTACCTTCAATGCATTAATGCAAAATATATAAGTAAAGCCTTTCATTCAGGGGCTCATTTCATTAGAGTTGTCCTCTATCAATATATATTGGAATATGATATGACCCCTTGACATCACAGAGCAGCAGGTTTGGCCTGCTCCACAAGGAAAGGTGATCTGGGAGCTGAAGCTGACAGCAAGACATTAGATGAAGGGCAAAGTTTCATCATACTCAATCAAAAGAACAGAGGAGATCCAGCGATGGCAATCAAGGTCAGCAGTATGCCAGTGATCTCCAGTCTGTAGAGACAAGATAGGTCTGAAATCAAGCCAGAAGTCAAATCAGCCAGGCAAGGTTGAGATTGACATGGAACATGACCAAGCACATCACACCTAGAGCATAGCTCGAGCAAGGGCCAAAGGTAAAGGCCTTGAGCTTAAATACAGCTCCTGATCTAAGGGTATATGTGGATGCCCTGTGAGGCTTCTCATAGATCATTTTCATGCCTTAGGTGTTTCCACAGCAGGCTGATACAAGGATACACAGCTGTTCAGATCATAAATGACCCCGATCATAGGAAGCCAAGACTCCAGAATGGAATGGGAAGAGAGGTTGCGTAAGAGGATTACAGAGAAAGATGATTACAGACTCAACAGGATAATCAGAGCCTATTGGTGAACTCAGGGCACCATGACACTTGAGAAGAAACAATAACTTTTATAAAACTGTCTTTTCTAATGGCCAGGAAGTTTGGCTTTGTTTTTATTTTGTTTGTTGGTTTGGTTTTGTTTTGTGTTGTGCTGTTTTGATTTTTTTAAGTGTTTATACAGCTTACAATATTACTCAGTAGTTGCTTTATAGCACAAAAGTTTTTTTTTTTTTTAACTCTCTGGGAGCTATATGCACAAATCAGCAGAAACAAAAAGTCCCTATTTTTTTTTAAGAATTATAACATATACAGTGTAGTGCGGTGTACAATATAGTGCCTTATCCACCTCCAGGGAGCTGATTTGGTCTGTCAACTCTAAATAACTTTGTAGAACATAGTGCCTCATAGGAGGCCATTGTGTAAGAAACTCAGGGGTTAGATTGCTGACCCACTTCATTATTGAGTTTAGCAGCCTGAGTTTAACCCCATAGGGGAAAGAATTCACTAAATATTGCTTGAATTAATGATTTCTCGTTGGTTTCCAATATGATGAATGCAAACTTAACAGGGGAAATGTTTTTCACAGAAAATCAAATTTTCTACAATATTACTGTGTCCCTATATGGAACAATAAAACACTAAAAAAATCATAAAAAGTATTTCTTATTATCATCAATTTGACTATGGTATTCTTTATAGCTCGAATTTCTCACTGTGTCAACTAATTAGCTTCACAAATTGCTAAAAAAAATCACTACTATTATGAACATATGAAATAGTTTCTACAGCATCTAAAAATGAATTATGACCTTTTAAATGTTTTAACTCTACTTCCCTTTTTGTGAATCATAATACTCTCATTTATGTTCTGTATTATGTTCCCATCAAAGCACTACTCAGGCACTTAAGATAAACCAAATGCTTAAAAACATGTTCAGTTTGATCATAAAGAGTGTATGCAGATTACAATAAGTGTTTCATATAAGCATAGAGATTTCTTTCCTTCACTAATTTATGGAAGCTTGGCCACCCCAGAAAGTAAGCAGTCTTCTGTCTTCAACTTAAATGCTACAATTCAACTCCTAATTTTGGCAATCTTAATACAATCTGGAATGAATTACACAAAACCAATATTTCTAAATCTGTGCAAGTAACTATACAAATATCTTCTTTCTTCTCTCCCACTCTTGCACACGTGCGCACACACACAAACACACACAGAGTACCCCTGTTCCAAAGCCATCAAAGACAGTTGAAATCCTTCTGCTGATTTCAGCTATCTTTGACTCTTACATTTGCATTTGCATGGAATATCTGTCCAGTTTTGAAATCTAGTAGGTCACATCTGTAGGAATTCTAAGATATAAACATAGCATAAAAGAAAAATGTACAGAGCTTTAAGTCATAATAAACTTGCACAGATTTACCTTGTCTGGCTCCCAATTTTGTGCTCAATGCACAAATGCAACACATTTATAATCCTATTACAATCATGATAGCATTTTCAAGAGTGTTGAGCAAATGCAGCTTCCTTTAGAAGAAATCACTTGATTATAGCACGTAGTGAAGGAGGTCACCCGAGAGATCATGTATGCTCGCCTCTTGTTAAATCCCAGCAGACTGTTCTCTAACCTGTCCTTAAACACTTCAAGTGTTAGAGATTGCCAGGCTCCCTTCTGCACAATGGTCCTAACTTTACTTTCTCTTCAACTGGAGATTTTTTTCCTATTAGCCCTTGCTTCAGTCTATTACTTTTTTTTTCCTATCTGTATAGGAAAGGGAGAACAGGATACTACCACTTTTCTCTCCCAGGCAGCCACTTTTATATGCTGAAACTGTTTTCATGTTTCTCTTCAGATTTCTTTCCTCAATTAAATATGCCTATTCTTACTCTCCTTCTTATTGATCCTTTTTTCTGGGTCCTTGATCATCTTGGTTAGTCCGTTTCAGATTTTATTCAACCTTTTGGATTTGCTTATTGCTTTCCAATCTTTTGTTTTGCTTTTTTTGTGTTGAACATTGTCTGTAAGACTGGACATGGCCTCTGGTGCCTGTAGATACAAGTACATTTCTTTCTCATTTGCATCAGTAGAAGAAGGGAAACATTAAATGTATTTCATAGGATAGTAAGGAGAATCAACGATAGTAAGACAAGTCTAAACATTAGATCAGAGTATGTCAACCTTATATAACCCAATGCCAGATAGACTTTTAGCCAGGTCCATTTTGGCATCATCATACTCCATAAATCTAGTTCAGGCTGCCTCTGGTTATCCTTTTAAACATCATTTCTTCTGCATATCCTGCAACTATCCTGTAAGTTGAATGTCTCATTTTGTGCATCTGTCAGTCAGTTCAGTTTGATTTCTGTGGAGTGTGTTACTTTCTGTATAAGCCCTGAATAAAAATATCTACTGCCATGTAACAAAGAAGAGAAGACAGGAAGGAATCGGTCTTTTCTTTTCAATAGCATTCAATATTTAAAATATGTTAAAGAAGGTGAGTACTAAAATGGTCTTACTTTCATGTCTTGCAGAGTTGACTGATAAGTTAACAAAGGTGGTGGAGAAATATGATCAAATAATGTTTTAGTGACCTATTAATGAAATGAGATTCTCAAGTGAAACTACAGAGATGAAAGGTTAGCTGCAAAAAGGAGCAACTGTAGTTGATAGTGAATGTGAAATGAAATACAGTATGAACTGCAACTTCATAGCTTGAATCATAAAAATATACACGTTCTGATTGCATTTGATATAATTCCCTTAGGAGATAGTGAGGAATTTGTGTTTTCAGTAGAAAGCTTTAGCGATTTTATATACTGTCTACTCTTTTATGCAGCTATCTCCTTTAACTTATCCAAAAGAAAAAAAAGTCAGTTAAAACAACAATTCCAGTCATCTAGCACATAAAGCATGGAGTGCATTCATGAAAGGACTCAAAACTGGTAAAAGGAAATATGTAGGAGTCACAAGATAGCTGGAGGCTTTTTCCTTTCATTAGTTTGATTACTTACTTGTCATGGCAAGCAGTGTTCACAGTACATATATTTAAAGCAATGTTTGATATGTTGCATCACAGACACAGGGGACTTTGTTCAGAAACACTTTCACTAAACTGTAATGGGCTTAAAATTCTGTCGTTGATTGGGGAAATATGTAAGTAAAAGTAGAGCTAGAGAAGACTTAGGTGTTCTGCACTAGGAAATACGTGGATAGCTTTTTTATAAAATACAGGGATAGCAACCAATAATCAAGTTCCTTTTGTCATATGCGTTTTGACTAACAAACCCACATTTTTTATACACTCAGAAGTATTAGGACTTTCTCCTTCAATGACTTACATGTGTAAAGATAGCACTATCTATGTGCATAAAAATGCATACAAAAATGTGTGCATGTTCAGAATATTAGTTTTATTAACAATGATATCTCTTGTATATCAAGGTTTTCTGTCTTCTTACCTAAGGAACAAAATGTTATGTAATTTTGAAAGGAGAACACACAAGATTTAATGACAAGATTTAATGTTATACTATTTTTTGAAGCACCAATAAGTCTAATCTTCAGTTGCTTTTTGAGTCATTACATTTATCTCTAAATTAATTTTACATTGTTGACTAAAAATCTAAATGAATTTATTTTTTAAATCACAGATTAGCTGTTTTGGAGAAAAAAAATACTGATGTTATTTTCTTTAGTTTGGAATAAATACCTTTTCATACAATTTTGCTTTCCTAATTAACTGAAAAAAAAATTATCGTAAAAGGAATCCACCTTAATGTTGGTTTTCCTGCTGGAAGAAATATCCTGAAGAAACATATTGATGTTACACAGAAAAAGCCCATTCTCTTTAGGCATAATGTTGCTTTGTGGAAAAGGAACTGTTTGCTGAACTTTTTTCTTTATATGTGAATATGTGAGATATTATTCCAGAGGACTTGAGCAATTCTTTAGCATTTTAAAGGGGAAATGAGATATTGCTCTCTATTGAAAATATTAAGAGCATCTGCAGCTGTTTAAAAATAATTAATAATATATCAGATAATTCAGTATACCTTGCTGCAGCATAAGCTTGCAATACAATTATGAGCTAAAATTGCTATTAGCCCCATTTACAGGAACATAAAAACATAGATATTAATTTTTCATGTCCAAGACAATTTCCCCTCATTTTCTTATGCCATCAGTTTTGGCATCACCCAGTTTGCATATACCCAGTTTGCAAACCCAGTAGGCTTGGTCAATATGTATTGATATCATGCAGGAAAGACTGCATTAGCCCATTACTCATGAAGAAAGATGCATCCTTGTTAAACAAAAGGAAAATATTTAAAAACCTGTTAATTTTTACAGTGAGGTGCATAATTCTGCTGAACGCAAGCATAAATCAAATAGTTTTTTGGGAAAAGTTTACAGAGTCTTTCGTCAGAATGTCACTTGCATTGTAAAAATATAAGGGAATCTGTTAGAGAGAATACACAGAGTCATTACCAAAAGTGCTTCCCACTTTCCTGACACCAAGCTCAGTCCTGCTGCATTTCTTGCACTCCTACCTGCTCTAGCATCCTGCCCCACGCCCTCTCAAGCATCATCCCTGCTGTACCCCTAGCAATGCCATACAGGCAGAAAGTCCTCCTCTCCTGACATGCTTCCAACTTCCACATTGCTGGCAGCACAAAGGCAGCTGCATCAGTATTGTTGTCTGTATGCAGGAGTGATTTTTTCTACTAGTGATTTCCATGGAGTAGCTCCAGGTGAATGCTAGCACTCAACAGAACATGTGAAGGAGCTATGCAATTCAGGTAGAAAGTACTGCAAAGTGATCTGCTGTAGTCTGCTGATTTCTGCCAGCATTTGCCCTGAGATTTTTCTCAATAAAGTTAGATAGGCAGATGACATTGAACAGTAATGACTGACAATTCAAGGGCACAGTTTTAGCCTGAAATCTACTTGACAATAAATAAAAATAAAAACTTTTGCAGTTACTAGTAATTGTTTAATTTTGTAAATAGTTTATGGAGCCTGACAACAAACAAATAAAAAGGAATCTTCTTGGATATTCACATATATGAGCAAGGTGTGCTGGTGATCATGTGTAAATTTTCTGGATTCAAGTGGCTGCTCTTTGAAACTATAATAGTTAGAAAACGTCAAGCCAAAGAGTTGTATGTCATAGTATCAGCCACTTTTTCTTTTAGAAATTGGAGTGGAGTCCTTGTACAAATTACATTCCAAGTACAAAAGGAGTTTTAAAACATATATAATAGAGAAGTATGTTTCTGTGGATATGATTATTATTTACATTCTAATTGAAATAGATTATCTCACTTTGGTAGGTGTTGCAAAAAAAGTTATTCATTCACATTCGTTTAACATCTCTACAGTTTGTCATCTGATGTCATGTGAGCTTATCTATGAATAATAAATCACATTATTAATGCAAAGTTATATTGGTGCTATAGTGATCAATTACTTGAATGATTAATGAATTCAAGAAGAAAGCTTTTCCGTAGCCTAAGTTAGAATATGATAGGCATGGTCTTTACATCTTTTGAATATTGCTTGGAGAGAAAGGCAACGTGGATTTACTCTTGAGTGTCTTAGAGCATCAGTATGGAATTTCACCATCTCCAATTATCTTGCTTATTTAAAGGCCTATTTTGAAACATTTTGAGACACTTGAATGGAAATGCTTGTGATTCCATGAGATACTTGAGCATAAATCTACCTGAGACTGTATGAGTAAATCTACTGAAATTGCTGACATATAAAGTTATAGTCATATTTAAACACTATGCCAAAGTATGGACTCACTTAGAAAACCAAGGTAATATGATTACACAACTGAATTCCATTACCTAGGTTAAAAATTTTAATTTTAAAATACTTCTGCCACAGAGAGAAAGATGTTGCATACTTTAAAAAGTCAGGCTTAAAGAGAAAAGAAGCTTTGAAAAAATAGATTCAGCAGAAATTAATCTATTAATTTGAAACATTCTAATGAATACAAGGTATTTATGATAAATGGAATAGATAGATATAGTTAATAGTAGAATACAGTAAATAGATAGAATATCTGTCCTGGGAACATTTAAAATTCTACATAATTCCAGTATTTATGTGAGTTTAAATTCAGAATCCTGTGAAACTCTGATCTTTGGCACAATAACACTTCAGTAAAGGCAGGAGAGTATTTTTTTTTTAAAGCATTCATTTTTTTGAGAATCTCTTTATGAGTTAAAAGTACTAGTCTGAATATTGTGTATAATTCTTTCATGGGATTCTGTAAGAAATTCCAGTTTGCATTGTACTACATTCTTGTGTTAATTAGCATGTAGTATATAAGGAAGGATGGCTTATCTCAACTTATACTGTGATTTAATTGATTTTAATGCAAGATGACTTGAAAGATAAAAAGACATTGGACATTAAAAACAGCTATAAGAAGAGTTGTGACTGAGGCTCTTATTTCTGTCTTTTTTTGACCTTGAGTGTTTGATTCTTCCATTCTTCTGCAATTGCTAACAGCTTTGCATGAATTTATATCATATAGCCTTTAATAAATTGGACTATTTAAAGCATATTACTAGTACTCATCCACCTGTAAAACTAGATATCTTGGTTATTGAAAGTATAGGACAAAAAGAGCAGTAAGAACTTAGAAGTAACCCAAAATGATTTTCTGTTCCTATAAAATAACTTCTTCATACACTTTCTTTAAAATGTCATGACTTCAAAGTTTGATAGCTGACAGCCCTGCAGGGTTAAAAGCAAGGTCTGTGTGTCCAATTGGAAAGCTGAGAATTTTTCCCTTGACAAGTTATTGCCTCTAGCCTTGCAGGACTACTAGGTGTTGAACTTAGAAGCAGTGACATTTCAAAATAAAGAATATATATTATGGGATTCAAACTTGCCAATTCTAGAGCTCAGGAGGTGTGATCTTGTATAGAGAAAGGCAACATTTTCAGATAAAGAAGCAAATATTTTTGTAAATGCTTAACAGTTTACGTTATCCAAGAAAAACAAAACACAAATGTGAAGAGGTCATTAGGGCAAAACTAAAAGTGGAGCCTATGGTTTGTATCAAAATCATATGAGATGCAGTTTTGTGTATATCATGGCAACATTTAATCACAGACAGTAGTTTTTTTGCCTGTGCTAGATACAGATATATGCATACAAGAATGCATGTTTATTCTATCTAAATATTTTAGTGCATGAATATACTTATAAAGTTCCAATTCTAGACTATAAAATCGAAAAAGTAAGAATTTTTTTCTCATACCAGTTAACCACTAGTGAAAAGTAGTAAGAATTTAATTCTGTTTTTTAGTGTCTGTGTATATGATTCCCAAAAATGCAGGGATTCAAATGTATAAGATGTTATAGTAATTCAACATTATTTTGAGGCTATGCAAGGATATTGCTGCCTCAGCAGCATGTTGCTGGTTTAATATGCATATGCAATGCATAGCAGCAGCCAAACTGATGAGTGATTAAATTGAAAGCAAAACCTTTAAACTGGGAGTAATAGTTAAAATATGAGTTGGTTTGAGCAGGCAAAAGATTAATCTAGCCTCAGTAATCTAAACACCGTCTGCCATAGTGACTCTTAATAGATGCCTAGAAAAGTTTTTGAGAACAAGATATTTATTCAGTAATAATTCCCCAGGTATACCTTCCAAACTCCAACAATTTTCTGATGTACAGTGAGAATTTTTATTATTTTGAAAGGTGACGTTAAGGATTTTTTAGTCCTTGAATTAGTCGTTTTTTTTTTTCCAGTTCAAGTAACCTTTTGCCATTACAGCATTCTGTGCCAATGATTTCCACAGTTTAACCACACTCAGTATGAGCAAATGCATCCTACTGTTTGCTTTGAATATGCAGTCTAATAATTTCATTTACTGCCTTTAGATCTTATAAAGAAGAACAAACAATCATTTTTAATTCACTTTAATCATAATACTCTTGCAGACTTTAATCAAGCTTCCCTTTGCCATCTCATATTGAAGAGATTTACATTCTAGAAACTGTTCCATACCTTCTGTCACCTTCTCTCCTTTTCCTATAGCTTTTTTAGTTCTGTAAGATATCTTCTGAGCTAGAGAAGGATCAGAACTGAATACTGAGTTCAATATATGGGCGTACCACACTTTATATATATATAGAGAGAGAGGCATAATCCAGTTTTCTGTTCTGCTATTTCTAAACTTCTGCTGAAAACTAGTATAACTGAAAAACACACTATGATCTTTACATCTTCTAGCATCTTTGAATTAAAATATACACATAAATTTTCTCTGATGCATACTCAATGGAGAGATGTTTGTTTATATGTAATTTTAGATATCATTTAGCTGTCAGAGAGATCAAAATATAGTGCCAGTTTCTGATGTGAGTTACCTTGATGAGATTCCATTGAAGTTGATGGCCCCACTCAATATATAGCATGCAGTGACATTCACCAAAATACTGTCTGTGTTGGGACAATGAGTGGATTGAATTTATATAATTACCAGGAGATGTATTCTAGCTTCATATACTAACAGAGTCTGTATGTAATTCAGTTAAGCAATGTCATCTGAATTAATTGTATTATTTATTTATTGCACACTTTTAAAACGTCATAGAGCATGAAATAGATGGAACAGAATGCAAATTCTGTTACCCAGAAAGGTAAGAAGGCAGATTATAGCAGATTCTGCTTGCAACACTATGTATGACTAAAGGGAAGGGCATGTCAGAGTCAGATTTGGAGTTTTCAACTGAAGCATGCCACATCTATGTGGCACATCAGAGACAGGCAGACAGTGCTGGGCCTTTCATGTCAATGACAGTTGATTCCTTCCTGTGAAAACTGCAGCATTGACTGAATGATCTTGCTGTAGATGTTGTTTAGATACACATACTTTTAAGACTCCAAATAACACAATATTTTAAAGTGAAAAATAGAATGTAAGACCTTCATATAGAGATAGAAGAAAATATTGTGCTTTCTTTTGTGCCTAGCAGCAGTTTAACTTCAGATTTTTATTTTGACTCTGGCTCTTATTTTTTCTGCACTTCATGTTTAGTTTCAGGATGATACTGTCTACTTTGTGTTTTAAAACTCTCAGATGAGAAGAATAAGCTGAAAGCTTCTGTTTAATGTGGGTAGGCCATTGTTGTATTTTGGGATCCTTTTTCCAGAGCTTTTTTACCCTATCTGAAGGCTAAAGACAATACCCACTACTTTGTTAGTTCACAGAATACAGGCTCATTATTACATCTCCCAAAGCACCAAAACACAGGATTTGTGTGCTGTTCTCACTATATATATATATATATATATATATCACTATATATATATCACTATATATATATCACTATATATATATCACTATATATATATCACTATAAATATATATATCTATAGATATAGATATATATATATATATCCCCAGGAGATGGAAGAAAGTTAGATGGCTACTGATTTCTCTCCTTTGTTCAGGTAATATTTTTGGCATCTAGTTGCATGCATATGCTCCTCAACACTGTCCCTGAATTTTCTTCTTGACTAGGAAACAGAGGTCACTTACCCAACCTCTTAGCCAATTGGTATAGTTTCTAAAGTTGTGAGTCACTTGTGTCTAAATATAAATTCTAGCTGACATGGATTTACCACAACGCTAAGGGGACTTAAATCCTCTGTTGATGCTATACAGTGTTATAATTTTTAAAGAATATCTCTGCAATAAATCTTAAAAGTATCTACAGATATATAGTTGCTACAAATGCAAGGTCAGTCTGGTGCATGTGTCAAACATATTGCACGTGTGCAGAATGAATACAGAGCATGTCCACAAAATCTGCTGGACTTCATGCAAATCAGCAGCATCCTCCACGTCAGGTTCATTCATACTATTATGTCAGCATAGCCCTGGTACATAAAGTTCACTGTTCATACATGGCACAGTGCAGTCCCTCATTCAGTTCCCAGCATTTTCCAGTTGAAAGGTAGGAGCTATAAGCATCTATTTTCATGTGTTGTGTTAAAATGTGAATGCACACCTCAGTGCTACAATCACTCTCATGCGATAAAACACTGGATTATTTTAGGTGTTATCTTTATACATTAGCATTATCAGCTGACTGTGTCTTAAACAAAGAGCACATAGGTGTTAAGTGGCCTTGAAAAGTATATGCATTAGTACGTATTACCTGTTCATTTCATTTTCTCAGTTGTTTTAAGCATAATATTTAATAGCATTGGAATAGCATAAGCAAATTTAATAGCATAGGAAATTCCAGCTGCAATCCATTGTCTATCTGATATCTGTCTGGTAATATACTATATATATTTATGCATGCATGGTGTAATTTGCCACTACTTGGCAGTTTTTTAATAGATCCATCCACCTGGGAAGATTATTAGCACATAGGCACTGCACACAGGGAAAATGGCCTTAATACCACTCTGTCACACCTTGCTTTCAAGAATACTGAATCCAGAGTCTTATGACTTTAAGATCCAGTCCTTATGACTTTAATGTTAAACTGCTTGTTTATGTCTTCATTCTAAGATGCTCAGAAGAACCTCAGCATTAACTCTCTTAAACATGCATAAATAAGCCACCTTTCTCTCAATCTTGACTGTAACCTGGATTTAGTAGTCTGCATGAAACATGGGCATCAAATTTAAGAGAATCTGTAGCCTTTTATCCATTAATCTAATGGTTTGCGAATTCACACAAGATATGAGCAACCTATTTAAGGTCAGGTCCCATCTCTGCAAAATTTGGAATCCTTCACAAGGAATGCCTGATTCCAGACTTCAGGGCATTTTGAAGTGAAGAAGTTTCACTTATTCCTTCTCTTTATCATTAGTCCTCTTATTATTGCTGAATACTGATCAGTTTAAAAGGCATAACTACAGATTTGTAGTTAAGGTTTACAATGAAGAAAGAACATTCTATAGACGATGTTAAGAGTCAATAACTATAAACACTTTCTTACCTCAGACTGACTATAATTACTAGCTCATCTCAATCAACTGCCAATAATACGCTATATGCATTTCTCCTATTGAGATGTTTGTTTCAGGTGTTTTTAATGTGCAGACTGATAAACAACAAAATGTTTGATAAAGGTTCTCTCAGAGCATACACTAACTCACCAAAGAGAAAAATAAGGAGATGAGTATTACCATGATTGAAACAGGAGGCTAGGTATCACAGGGACTTGTAACAGTAACAGAGATAGAAGCCCAGGCTTTGCTCTTTCCCTCCTCGATTTTTTTTCACATTTGCTCCCCTCTCCATTTGTCATTACTGGCCTAGAAGCTTGACTTAATGATTTAAATATTACTGTGCTTTATTGCTAATCTTGTCATTTTGGAAGAAATATTAATGACATCTACTTCCTTGATTCAGATTTTGACATTCTTAATTTCTAGGATAAATTTCACTGCCTCTTATCCCCTGATCTCTTCAAATCTCTTGCAATATACAATTTACAAGTTTCCTTTTTATTAGGAGTCTCTATAAATAGTAGTACAGCACTAGAGATTTCACAAGGTGTTCATTGAAAAAATGCCACATTACAATATATATCACTGTAAATCTGCACAAGTATGTGTATAATCTGAAGAAAACAATGTGAAAGATTGTGCTGCTCTTGTGAGGAGTGACCAGTTTTCTTCAGTTATTATTTTAATGAAAACAACAAATATCCCTGAGTGTCTTCTGTGAACATCTACAAGGATCAAATAGAGATGAAACTATGGAAAGCAATTAGTTTCTTTGATTTTTGTGGTGTACCAAAACTCATTCTCTTTGGAGAGTTTCTCTGTAATCTTTTTTTTTTTAAAGGACCACTGTCTTTCTCCAATGTCCCTTCACTGTCCCTTAAATAACAGAATAGAATGTCTGTAATTTTCCTGTTGTACAAAACCATGATCAGATCATGTAACTCTAATATTGATAGGCTTGCATTATATCAGTAATCCTGAGTGTGAGTAGTCAAGAATTATGTAATAAGAAAACAGAAGTTCCTCATGTTTATCTCATCTCCTTTTCTTCCTAAGACAGGTTTTCTTTTACTACTTGGTACACTTGTACTCCAGTGGTAGGGAAACGTGTTTGCACTATAGTTTAAACACATAGTGTGTTCTTTAAATTCCTTGTTTTACATGACCAGGAAAGTTACAGAGAGTATTCCTCCAATCAAGCACTAATCTTCACTCCTACAGCTTACTTTTATGTGAATCATTTATAAATAGTAGAAATGACAGCATTTTTTTGTCTTCTTTAGGACCTTACCACAAGTTGGAGTTTATTAGGCTGTATGTAATAAATAACATTCAATTATTACAGCACTGTCCCTAATATAAGTCAAATTTTAAGCGTTTAATATCTCATCTGTTTTAAATCGTGTTAGACTAAAACTTGTTCTCCAGTCCAGATGCACATTTGTTTTACTAAGAGTAAAAAAAATAAAAAATAAAAAATAAAAAATCAATTTTGATGTAAAGATTAGTGATAAAAATATTTTTTTTCAAGGATTGGTACAAAAATGGTCTTACCTTTCAGCAAAATTAAACTAGGCCAGTACTATAGTGGGAGATCCATTGCAGGATCTTATCCCCTAATCTCTTCAAATCACCCAGATTTTTCTTCTGGTATCTCACAAATTCAGACATCCTTTCTGGACCTTTTTCAGTATTTTAGACATGTAGTCATGAGACAGTTATTTTTGTCCATTCTCTTTCTTTTCATGTCCATGATTTCCTACATGAGCTTTTCTAAATATCACAAGGAAAAAAAAAAAACCCTGAAGACAATGTTAATCAAATTGACAATCTCAGAGTAAACAATACTTCATTAAACTATGTTTTTATGTGGGACATTATTATGCAAAGGGTTTACTTCCAGATTTTTTTGTTGATGGTAGTTCATTTTTTTTTTTAATGTTAGAAAAGCTATGTTGGGCCAGATGTTGCCATACACTGCTGATAGGGATAAGATTGATCACAGTCTAAATTATGCATAATAAGGGCTAGGTCATGTCTCAGGCATATGGACATGCACAACTGGAAATGGGCATAAGATACTCCTGCAGTTGAGCTTCCCTATAGCTTCCCTGGGATTTTAGGTCCAGGTGTAAAGAAGTAAGCAGGTGTTGGAAGGACTTAATCTTCACTAATGTGCCAGCAAGCATATCTTAACAGGCACAATGATGTGTATAATCTGCTACTCGTAAGAACCATGAGCATATTTCCTATTTTTTTGCGTGGCTAAAAAATTCTAATGTCTGCACTTTCCCTTCTTGTCATCATTATATGCCATTCTTTACTGAGAATGGAGTTTTCAGTAAACTGAAATCTGTCCCTAAAGGAAAAACAGTAAGTAGGTTAAAAGAAGAAATGTATGATAATGCATGCACCCAAGAAACAGATTACCTGAGAAGCATTAATATTATAATTTCCTAACTTCTGAGTATTCTACTTTTTTTTTCTTTTTTTTTAATTACTACAACAGAGCAGATGCTGATTCAAAATGTTCCTCATCCTACTTAAAATACAGATATCAATGGTGAATTAAATTGCTCAAGTGTACCAAGGGCAACTGCATACAGCCAGGATACTAACTCTTTGTGCATGTCAAACCCCAATGCAACTGCTTGAATCATGAGTTGCCAGTATGAAATAAACAGTCAATATTATTCTCCATAATAATGTTCTTCCTGTTTTTTCCCGTCTCAGCGTTTTTCCTTAAATAAAAAAAATCTGTCCTTGCATAATATATCTCAAAGTAAACTAAGAAGATAGCAGAGAAGGTAACATACGTTATGTGGTAGGTCCATTATTAAGAGATTAGTTTTGACAGCAATGATGTCACGATTGATTTTTATCCATAACTATGTTAAAATAGACAAAACAACAAAATTTATGTGTATATTATTAATTTTAATGAAATATGTCAATAGTAAGTAGTACACCATGTCATGAGAGCAAGAAAAATCATGAAAAGTAAGTGAAGTGCAGTTCCTAGCACATCAAATGTAGCTTGAACATCAGTCTGTAACAGAATGACAGTTGTGTCTGCCAATCTTTGCAGAATCCTGTATTCTGCAAAAATACTCCTCTCCTATAAACAACATCTCCATTTTAATATTTTAGACAGTTGTGTCTTTGATTTCAGTAGTGAGCATCACTGACACACCAAGCAGTATGACATACTACATTATTAAATAGTGAGAATATTGTTTTTTCAACTGTATGATTAAAATACTGTTCTGTTCTTCATTTGACCATCATTTTTCTTGCACAGTGTGTTCTCAGTCCTTAATTAGAACTAAAAGGTTTACATTAATTTCAAAAGCAGGCCTGAAAAGACATTCTTACATTTTTCTGACTCTGGAAAAGCTCCAGGAAGGAGACTCATAGACAAATGGTGGAGCTGGGGATCTTGAATGCTTACGACATTCAAGGCAGAGATCTGGGGGCCAAATCACATCAAGCTTACATTTATTTCCCTATCTGTAATAATACATCAGCTGCAGGATGACACAGGATCTACAATGGTGAATCTATGCTTCCTGGGATTTCCTTTGCTTATATCATGGGAATCCTGCCAGGTTGATTAAATCATCTGAAGCTCAGTGGAATAGTACAAAATTGCCAATAATGGGGATGAATCTGCATCTCTTTTTGCTACACATTTTCAGTTTGATATTTTTCCTACATAACTGAAAATATCCATAGAAAGAATAGGTGCTTTTTGCATATTTATATGATAACCCTAAACCTTTAGTCACACATTTGAAGAAAAACACATGATAAAGGAATGAAACTTCTCAGTATGGTGTAGCTTCTGTCTGTCCCAGAAAGAATGTATTATAAGCAGGACAGATCATAGATGAGGGACTTGATGGAAAACACAGCAGTGTTTTACAGAGATAGGCTGAATATAGTACATCCATTTTAACTTCACATTTCCATTTGTTACTTGATTTATATGTAAAACCAAATACTGTTTTTATACTAGCTAATTTTAAAATACTGACTAAACTTTAAAAGGCAAACCAAAATGGCCACTGTTTCTGAGTGAATAACAAATGATACATTTCAGTTCTGCAGGCATGAGTAGTGTGCAACAAATTACAATTGCACTTTTTCTCTGGAAACTCATTATTTCCATTATTACCAGTCTTTCATGGACTTAGGAAAAAATTCTTCGTAGTTACTGTCGGTCATTCCAGTAGTCTACAAATATATTTATTAGTGAGTTTTTTTACAAATGTCCTCATTAGAAATGAGAGATGGGCCATATTTAATCACAGGATTTTTAAGTGTAATCACATAATTTTCCAAAATGTGTAGCATATTTGTAACACCTACTGTTGTGGAGTTAAATTGTTCAGATAATGCGTGACTTGAATTTTTTGTTCAAGTGAGGAAACTGAAGGATAGAATGAGCCCCCTTAAACCTTATTAGGTTTAATTAGTTTAAATAAGGATAAGACTATCCTTTACCAATGTAAATATTATTAGAATTGTGACAATTTTGTTTTAATAAAATTGGTCTTTGTAGTTGTCTATTTTGTCTACCTCTCTGCTCATAACTTGTCAAACTCTACGCATTGGTCATCATCTGCAAGGATTTGGTGCTGATTAGGTGCATTGTGTGTGCAGTAATTTTCAGCATAGGTTAAAATCCACAAATTAGGTCTTACTCTCAGCATGAATAATGCCATTCTTTTGTTTTAAAACATGTCAATTTCTCTTAAACTGTCATTCTTTAATATTTAATCAGCTCAGATAAATGCATTTAATTTGGCCTTAACTGTGTGTCACAATAAAATAAAAGCCAGGAAATCTAATAAAATAAATTGGTTAGGTTAGCTGGGAGATAATGTTTCCAAATTTGGAATGTGTAACTATATTTTGTCAAAGTAGATGTTGGTTTAGTAAGTGGCTGTCTAAAATAGAAAATGTGTGAAAGCAAGCTAGTAGCTTTAGAGGCTTGAACAATTAGTTGTTTTCTCTCACTTATTTCCCTCAGTTACTGTGTTTGGTTTATTAAAGGACACTGTTCTGAAGAGAACAGCTTGTAAGGGTTACATCTGTTGTGCGCTCAAAAGCAAGTGGTACAAAATGCTGAGGTGGGATGGGGTGAGCTGCACTCTGGGATAACAAATTGTCTTTGCATGAGGGCCCTGGCATATAAAATCACTCAGAAATGTGGGTTAGCAAGGCAGAAGAGGTGAAAGAAGGGTGATCAGAGTGACTGGAAATTATTATACCCCCTCCTTGTATCTTCCACCCTCCTTTTTCTTTTTAAAGTCATTTAGTGACCTGAGGTGAAATTGACAGAAATTGACAACACAGGCGCTGCTGCTGGCAACGGAGTTGCTGTAGTTGCTCCCTAGACATGAAAGGAGAGGACAAAAAGAAAAGAGAAACCCAGTTGTTTTTCTCTAAACACAACATATGTAACCATAATGGATTTGATTAGTTGAAAATGTCCCCCCCCCCTTTCTTTTTTCCTATAGAAATCTTTGCCCACTCTGCAGCTCAGATAAAAAGGAGAGATGCTTTTTTGTCTCTCCCTCTCCCCTTCCCTGCTGGCACAAAGAAAACGTGGGTTGATACCATTTTTATTGTTCTGCTGGGGTGGGTTTCAGACTTGCATTACCATACTGAATGTCTAATTGAATTCGGGGGCTGTGTTAATCATCTTGTTTTGTTTAGGGGCGGTTGGTGAAAAGTGCCAGTATGGGATTATTTTGGCTTGGGGTTAGTGTGGTGCTGCCACCCCAAGAAAAAGAGCCTGGGAAGGGGGAGGGAGCTAGGGAAAGACGAGTTGACTGAGTGATGTCTGGAGGGCGAACTCGTGTGTCTCTTTGGTGATGTGGTGTGCAGCTCCACTGAAATCCACCCCTCTGCTGGAGCTAAGGCAAGAATTGGAGAGATCTGATGCTGCCGTTTCCAGGGTGAAATTTCCAAGGCTGATCACTAAAAACAACAGCCACACACACGCACACACAAAATCTCAGAAAAAAAATAGTCATCAGTATAGACGATCTGGCATCTCTCAGTCCAAATGGCATAACCCAGACCAAGCTTTGAGAACCATCTGCCCTTAAAGCAGCACACACACACGAGGCGAAGGGGAGAGAGAGAGAGAGAAAAAGAGAGAGAGAGAGAGAGGAAAAAAAAGAAAGGGAGAAAAGAGACACTACAACTAGTGACAACCCTTTTTTTCATAGAAGGGCTAGAAACAGACTAGTATTAAAAGGAAAAAAAAAAAGAAAAAAAAAAGGAAAAAAAAAAAAAAGGAAAGAAAAGAGAAAAAGCCTCCCCCTCTTCCCCCGATGAGTTTTTCGCATTTCTCTGGTGAGGCTCGGAGGTGGCTGGCAGCGCAGGAGGCGGCTGCTGCCGCGGCTGGCGGGGCTCCGCGCCGCGTGTTCAGCAGCACCGCGGGGCCAGGCATCTCCGCGCCGCGTTCACCGCGTGTTCAGCAGCACCGCGGGGCCGGACAGCTCCGCGCCGCGTGTTCAGCAGCACCGCGGGGCCGGACAGCTCCGCGCCGCGTGTTCAGCACCAGCGCGGGGCTGCGCTGCGCTGCGCTGCGCGGCGCGGCGGGCGCCGCGGGAGCCCGTGCTCGCCCACGACAAGTACATCCTCACTGTCCGGGAACTACCTCGCACTCTCCTCTCGATTAAACTGCGTTTCTTCCTCACGGAATTGGCCGTCAGGCGTAATTATCCTTTTTTTTTTTTTTTTCTTTTTTTTTTTCCTGTCTCTCTCTCCCCTCTTTGCAGGAACGACTCCTTGGGAACCTGGTCCACCCAGGGATGTAAAACTGTGCTTACCGATGCATCCCATACGAAATGCTTATGTGATCGTCTCTCTACCTTCGCCATTTTGGCTCAGCAACCTAGAGAAATAGTAAGTAACAAAGAAGGGGAAAAAGCAGATTTTATGCAAAAGGCGGCAGTGTCTGTGTCTGTGTGTGCGGGGGGGCCGCTGGTCAAGCTTTTCTCTCAGCTGTATTTCAGATGTTTCGATGAGGAATTGTTTAATATACCAGGTAGGAAAATATTGCTAGTCTCCTGGTGTCTGTAGTTGCTCAGAAAAATGAATTTCAGATTCTCTGATATAACTAAAGCCTAGTGCATTTTACATATTCTCAAACTCCAATTTTTTTTTCCAGAGAAAGCTGTCTAATTGTGATGCAAATGTGTTGAAAACTTTTGTCCTGAATAATTATCAACTTAACAAGCTTTGTAAATGCTGCAAGCCTTTTCAGGGGAATGTACAGGGCTGTATTATTGCTCTCGGTATGAATACCCTGGATACAGTAGTTAAACAGATTGCAGATCTGCATTGGACATTTTCAGCACAGATTTTCTATGGGATCTGTTGACATCATGTAAGAAAAATAATCAAGTTTTCACAAGAAAGAGGGAACATCATGAACATGAGCAGGCATTCTCAGTATTACAGAGTGTAAAATAGCTAAAACCCAAGTATTTGGTGAAGTTATCCCCTTAAGACCATAATTTCAGCTTCCTGGTTTGAGAAGTGTAGAATCAGACTCTTTCTACAACAAAGTAGATCAGCTTGAGAGAAAGTGGCTGAAATAAAGGTTGAAATAAAATGTTACTTTCTGCCTCATATCTGGCCTAAAATTGCATTAGTCTTATCTTGTTGGATAATAAAAGATATCTTGATAAAATGCAATTTGCAATATATCCCTAAGGCTTTAAATGGGAATGATATCCTTTCAAACTTTTAAGTCTAAATCTATTGATATGTGTTAGCAAATATGAGGTCTATTTTAAAACATATATATATATGTATACACAAAAAGGAAAGATACTGATATCTGGAAATAATAGTTTGTTTTATGGCATGAAAAACTAGCTTATTTTCAAGGTCATTTATTTTCATTTTTTATTAATACAGTGGATACAGATAAAATATTTCTAGATTTCTAACTTCTTTATGGAGAGCTTGTACTATTGTTGCCATAGTTATCCTACCATTCTTTTTAGATGGTGAGAGGCCCAAGAAAATTAAGTGTGGGAGAAGAGTGGATTGAAGTAAAAGTTAATAAAAGTCAGAAAGTTTGGTAATTCCATGACAAGCATTGATCAAATTCTGAGACAAATTATTTGATGGTCTTCAATATATTATCGTCAAAGCAAGCTATTTGTTTAATGCACAATTTCAAATATTGCCATTTCACAAGAGAAATAGATATTTTAATTAATATTAACCAGGGATTACTTTAAATTTGTACTAATATCATAGTCTCCTGTTACATTGTAATATTACTACTTGCTTTATCTTGCAAAATATTATACCAGTATTATTAGATGTTTTAAAGCTCAAAAGCCTCTGGGGAATGTATCAATAATTAAACAAATCTCGGAGATGTACATGGATCACTTTGGGGATTAAGTTGATATCTGCTTCGTAGGTATTATTAGCGAAGCTATCTGTGATACAGTGGTTGTTTTAATCATTTTACTTTGATTGTTTTTGTTGTTGTTGTTATTGTAGTTGGGTTTTTGTTTTGTTTTGTTGTAATTGGCCTGATGGTTTGATTTCTAGAGGACAGTTTTCCTTCATGGTTATTTTTTTGGAACCTACAGATCATGGAATCATCTGGTACACCCTCAGTAACCCTAATAGTAGGCAGTGGTCTTTCATGCTTGGCCTTGATCACCCTAGCAGTTGTCTATGCAGCGCTATGGAGGTGAGTGATGGATTTCATAAAATTGAATGTGGTTATCTGATTATATTTACTTGCATTAAAAGTTAAAGAGACTACTAAATGCAGCATTTCTTATTGGCAAAAAAAGATCAAAACGTACTACCTGCTTTCATTGTTGGTGTGATGGATTACTTTCTCCCTCTTAGACTACTGGTGACAATATAGTCCATTCTTCTCTTTCCCTCCCCAATCTAATTAATATTGCTCTTTCAGTATGATACACAGTTAAAATAAACATTTTACAGGACTCTTTACAAGATATTTGTTATTCCGCTCCTGTATTTGATGCATTACTTCTACACTATTCTGAAGTTGCTTTTTCTCCATTTACATTGCAAATTGAACCATTTATTTGATTAATATGTTGCATACATGTACCATGAGTTTCTAATTTAAGGAGGTTCCATCAACTGTACTTTTTAGTGAGAGTTTATCCATTTCTACAATAAATGTCAATATAGACCATAAAGTGTCAAATAGCTTAGTAATACATGGACTTGATTTCCAACATGAGTTAACTATATTAAAATATTACATAGAAATAAAGTTGTAGCAGATGATCACAGAGAAAACTAATTAGATAAGTGATGAGAAATAGCATGATTTTTAATATGAAGGAAATGGAAAAGTGAAGGGAAAAATCACATAGAGTATTAAAAGAAAATGAACATGGCTTCTTCTTTGTCTTTTTCCATAACAAAAGTTAAAGAAGTTGTTAAGCAAGTATGAAGAAACTATGTATGGGAGAAAATGGTAATTTTTAGAATATTAGTAAGTAGAGTTTTGCAGTTAAAATTTAATGCTAATATAAACATCCTAATAATTTTACACCTTCTCTCACTCTTAAGTAGGCAAAGACTCACACATTCTATTTATATTTATATATATATATAAAAATTTGTATATATGCTGTTTAGATACATATAGAGAGATCCTATATGACATATATTTTATATAAATACAGAATAACTATTTGCAAGTTACAATGAAGAGTGTAAGAATTACTGTTTCTTGTCTGTCAAATAAGCTGAGAACAACAGTATTTCAGCATGTAATTCCCATCTTCTGAAGAATTAGAGTGTTATTTTTGCATTCTTAGATAAATCTAGCAGTTAAATAGAAAGACTGTTGTGTTTTGTTGAAGTGGTCTTCTCCCGTATGATGAGTTGTAAGCCAAGAAAAGGATATGTGATAAGGACCTCCCTGAAAATATATATATATATATATATATATATATAACTTTTAAAAGTAGAATGATCACTGAGCGTCCTGTCATTTAACTCATTTAAAATTTTCATCAAACAAGTTTCTTCAGAGCACATCATTACCCATCATCTTGCACAGGAAGAAAACAGGCAATAGAACTTATATAGGCAATGGAACTTATATATGTGATCTACTGCTTACTTTTATAAACTGTGGAGGGATAGTGGGGTGGAATTTGGTTATTTTTACCCTCTGCCTATTTCTAGGAATAAGAACACTGATATTCTTTTTGAATGGCAGGATCTGTTCGTAAGAAATTCTATGACAGAAATGATATGTGTGAGCCTTCTTTTGTGATTCACTGATTTGGCTCCTCAGTTGAAAATTTGAACCTGAAAAATCGATTAAATATAGGTGTAAATAATTTCCACTCCAGCATCTCCTCCCATCTTCCTCTTCCTCTTCTTTTTCCTGTTCGTTGTTATTTTCATCCAGTATTCACTGTATACTATTGACAGTGAAGAAGGACTAACACTTTGGCAGAAAAGCCAAAGTCTTTCTAGACTGAGTTAATGCTATGAACTCCTGGTCTTCTGGAGCACTCTCTTATTAACTAAGATCCTTTAGAGATCCTGGATGCTCAAGTGCATCAAGAGCAATGAGCAAGAAAGTTACAGCCTACTGACTGTGTAGACACAGGCACTAGCCTTTGTGTGTTTGTTTACAATACATAGACTTAGCCTTAATGACACAGTTATATTTTGGGGAAAAATGTAGACTGTGATGTTGGGGTTATTTTGCTTTCTTATCTGAAAAAAAAAAGTGCAGGTCTGTCATTTTCAGAAGAACTGTTCACCTTTAACTTTTGTTTACATTAGTGGTCAACAATAACGATTAGCAACTCTGAATTTCAGGTCATTAAGGTACTTAACTTGAAATAGCTTTCTCTCGGTGCTGTAGTATATAAAAGGATTTATGTAGCAAAATGAGAATGTTTACATCTTGTAAGGAAATAGGTGGTAGGAGTATTTGTGCTTTATAATCCCAAGTATGCTTGTAAAATCAACATGGTAAGCCAGCAAAAGAGAACGTGTGATTATTCTGTTCTCAAAAAAATACTTCTACTGAAGTTGGTGATGTTATCCAGTGAATGCTAGCTGTGGACATTCATAGAGATGAGCAAGAAGCTTTAGAAGTTATTTATGAACATGCTAACTTATTGTTATCAGTGTGATGTCAGAACAATCTTGCAAATAGATTTAAAAAGAAGCATTAATAGAAACTTTGCTAAAATATGTTAGAATATTAAGAGGGAAATGCAGAGTATCTATCATAGTATCATAGTTCTTATGTTTGTAATATGATAACTTACTAATATTCTCTTCGAACACTTGAAACAGAGTGCTCACTTTTTAGAATATCTCCAATATATCCAAATATTGCATTAAAGCTTTGAATAATTTACCATTTGCTTTCCTTTCAGAAGAATCTTACCCATTTTTTGTTTATTTCCACAGGTATATCAGATCTGAAAGGTCAATAATTCTAATCAATTTCTGCTTGTCTATTATCTCATCAAATATCCTTATTCTGGTTGGACAAACTCAGACACATAATAAGGTAAGATAGATTATATCAAATTCTCATTTAGAAATTGATATTTTTGTTTTATTTGTGTTTATCTTAAAATAATTACATATGTTTAGTGCTATACTCATAGGATTTGGCACTTTTGGTAAAATATTAACAGGCAAAGGAAAATATTTAATGTCTTTCCTAATCATTTTTCCCTTCCAAAAATCCCTTTCAGTATTGTTCCCTCTGGATAAGCAGTGTTCTCTGTGGTAGACTTGTATGTTTTATAACTAAATTTCAAAGCAAAAAAGTTCAAAGACTCGAAACATCAAAAGCAGAAATTCTGGTTCATTATAATAGTTGTAATAGGATTGTGCTACAGTGTTTTTTGTCTTTTTATTAACACATTGATACTCAAAAGGCAAGTAGAAATTACTTAGAAGTTAGAGTACTACTCTCAAAAAAGTGCATACACAGACATTATAATAAGGCTCGCTGGATTCCTTATGGAATTACAATTGCTAATCTCTGATGTGGTTACATGAAATTAATAATCTTGCAGCCCTTACTTAGCAATATATTGCTGATTTCTTAGTAATCTTTTCTCAGATTCTTTCTGAATATGGTCATTATTTGTTCCTTTCCTGAAAAGCAGGGCTGTGTCAGTGTATTGAGGCATCACCCAGTACCTAGTGGTGCTAGCAACTTTTAGAAGTGATAATAAATAGTTATTAAAATTAATTATACCATGAAATAATGTAATTATTTATTATAATTATTAAATAAACTACATGTTAGCTTTAAATACAAAATAGAACATAATTGGTGGCTAGGTCTGCATGGGATAGACTGCTGTTAGCTTGAAATGAGTAAATGTCAGTGAAGCAATTTCTTTCCCATAGTGTTAGACTCAGGAATGCATTGTTCATGTTAATTTGTACAGTATTGAGCATAGTAAGTGCATTATTCTGCTATAAGATTACTGGTATTTACATAATAAATTATTTTCTTCAAATGAGTGCTTAGAAATTTAGCAGTCAGAAGTCTCATAAATTCAATAGGAGTCACACATCTTGATATTTGAAACTCATAACCAAAACAGACATCATCATCATTATGAACACATAATTTAAAAAAATATATATTTAAAAAAGATACCCTTTAAAGTGTGTGTAAAGAGGCAAATGTGTAAAATTCAAGTTTACAAAATTCATATGATTCCCACAGATATTATCAAGACTTATGCAACTGAAAATTCAAGGAAAAAAAGTGAGAAATGTGCAAGAAATTTCAAAGCACCAGTAAGAGGTGAAGACAGAATAAGGGTTAGGCCTCTCTGGAATTTCAGTGCTAACATGTATAGTCATATACTCTACTATGCTTTTCAAGTAGAAATATCCTTTTGCAGCTGAAGGTTGCTTTGTGTATTGTCACTGTAGAAGACTGTTCACATTCCACAGTTCAAAAGATCAGGAAGGAGAAAAGACTAAGGAAGATCCTCACCTATAGAATCAGGGTGGCAAGTTGTATTGGTCACATGCTCTTTAACTATATTGACAGTCTTACTGGAATGCTTGATTCTGAGAACTCTGACCTAAGATATTCTCTTAATCTAGCCCATTTTATGAACCTTAAATTCTTTGAGCTCACTCATATCTGCTTACTGAACTCCTTAAACTACAATTATATTCAGTTCTTTGGAGGATGTAAGATGAGATATTTAGAGGAAGTAATTAACATTAAAAAAAAAGACATCACAAAGTTTGCATTTTGAATATGATCTGAAAAGAAAAAAAATGTATCTAAAATACCAAGTATTCTACAACACTTGTCTTCTTTTTGAGTTCACATTTTACTTTTGATACATGTTACACCAGGGAGCTGCTAGCCAGGGAGTACCTCTGATGGATCAAAGGCAGAATACATTTTTTATAACAAGGAAGATATTGGTTGTTATAGAGCAAAAGTCTTTTTATTGTTACGTCCACTGACACATGGATATTATGTAGCTCCAAGAGAGTAACCTGTGAATGCACCATCAAGAAAAAGGCGAGCAAAACCAGTGTTTGGCATATATTTAGTCAACTTACATCAATGATACCTAGGTATAATCTCACATGCAACTTGGCATCTGATATCTTTGAACAGAAGCTCTGAATTCTTTGTTCTTTATTTTTCAAATTCATATGTGACCAGAAAAAGCCAATGATTGACTTTGAGGTCACAGATATGGAAGACAGTAGTGGTATTTGTAGCTTTTTTGTGGTTGTTGTTGCTTTTCATTTTGCTGAGTTGGAAAATTATATCTGGAAATGAGAGTCTTAAAAAGAAGAACTGTGCCTCTAATTACACTTTAACATGAAAAACATTTTAGATTTGTTTCTGAGTTTGTGTTATTTACTAGAAATCAAGATGTTTTGTGGTTTAGAGTCTGTTTGAAAGTTTTGGGAGAAATCTTAATAAATATTTTATTGAGCAATGCTATATTCAATTCAACAGAAATAGTTCTCTAAAAAAAACTGAGGAGTTTTTTGTGGCAGAAAGATGACTTCTGATTTTGTAAAATGTCAGAGAAAATTGGAGAGATATGATACGGCAACTTTGATATTTTATTTATTCTGTTCTATGCTCATTTTTATGCCCATTCTATTCCAGTAATATTTGGGCACATATCTAGTGTACATATGATATTCTGATGACTTTCACAAAGTTGAATAATGTTCCTTTTCTCATGTTTTGGTTGGTATTGCTTTTCAGCTTAAATTTTGCCAGATCTAGATGTGCGTGTATTCCGCTTGAGAATGGAAGGAGCTTGTAAACTTGTCAAAGCTGACCTCCAGTATAAACTTGGGCAGTGTGTGTATTAAGCATAATAACTTTTTGCCTATCACAGAGAACATTTTGTCACTCTGTTTGCAATTTGTGATTTTCTCTGCATTAATCACTGCACCAATTTTTCTTTATTCATTTCAAAGCTACTAAATCTCCAGGAAATTTCTGTGGTTTGTTTTGTGCACCCATTGAGATTTTTGACAAGTTAAAAATACTGACTCTCTTAGTCTGGAGAATTGTGTATTTTCTGTTCTTTTCTTCCTGTTTTAAGTACATCATAGCTTCTTAGCTACATGTCCCTACTCTTTTAAGACTGAGTATATCCTGTTTTTTTTTGTTTGTTTGTTTGTTTTTACAAAAGCTTCTTTTGTGTATGAAGAAATAGTGAAATCTAAAATTTTGAAAGCTGCGTTGTCTTTGGTTCAAGTAGACAAATGTGTTATGCATTTCATTGAAGGCCAGAGATGAGTAATGTCCTGCTGTTTTCAACATATTCTCTAGAACTTGTCCAAATGCAGAGTTTTTATTAGTGACTTCTTAGAAAGTATATGAAAGGTTTCTATTCATTTAGATCCTGTTTGGAAATACAGGTCACTGAAGGCTGAATATAGTAGAATATTATGAAATTAAATATACATCTTATTTAAATATAATTAATGTATTACTAGGTATGAGAAGGGGTGAGAAGCATATTAATTTAGTTTAGCCTTTGTTTCTGCTTCTTGTTTGCTTTTCTGAAATAGAACTTGTTCATTGTCAATTGCTAGTCATGTAGTTTTATTTAAATTTGAGAAGACCTGAAATGCTACTGGAGATAGTCCTTTCACTGGAGATAGCCTTTCCATATGAAGTTGTAATGTTGAAATGAAGTCTCTTGAAATAAGGAAGGATGCCACTTTTCACATATAATCTGCTCAAATATTGTTTCTGAAGTACTAAAATGTGTGCACACTTTGTACATTTTTGTTTTGAAGAGGCTATCAGTTTTATTTAAGGAAGTATCTATCAGTAATTTGCAGGCCTCTTAGTAATATAACTTTTTCTGTATTATCTGCTTCCTAATGTTGTTTTTGCCATCAAGAAAAATGATTGTATTTCTTATATATGTGGACTTTTGAAACCAAAACTATAAATCTTGATCATTTTTCTGTACAGATTTAATGAGTATACGCTGTATTGCCAATAACTTATTGATTAATATTATGTGGACTTCTTTTCTTCATAAATTCTTTTTCTTTTCATGTACATTTGGAAAATACCTTGTTTTGTTCACAGATATGCCATAAGTAAAAACACATTAGCTGAATGATGTAAACAATTCCTGTTTACCTAATTTTTGTGTGAAGAAACAAAGCAGAATTTAAAATAAACAGTAATGAATTTTAAATCAGCAATTTAAAACAAACAATAGAATATATTATACGGATGAGAAAAAGTTAATTATTTTCTAGATTATCTGCTTCTGAGTGTGTTTAGCAGCTTGTTACTGGAATTTTGATTTCTTGTGAAAACAGGCATATTTTTAGAAACATCATGAGCCCCTGTGCATTTTTTTAGACCTTCTGAGATTTATGTATGTCTACTAAGGGAAGACAAGGGAAGATGTTAGAGCACAAGATATAACAACAATCATACAACCTTGATATTCTGTGTCATCTCTGCCTAATTGCAACATCCAGTCTATTATACTTGCTATTACATTTGAAATTAATCCCTTAAACCATATCTTGTAAAGTTATGAGTACAGCAGGAATTTTCAATCTGATCTCCCTGACCACCTAGTTAAAACACATAACAGAAATAATTGCTAGTTTTGATAAAATTCTTGGAAACAAGTAAAAAAGAACTATAGAATTTGAAACGTGGTAAGATTATATTTTTCATTAAGTAGGAAAACAAATTGGGCAAAAGTAGCCCTACTGTGTTCTTTTTTCCTTTTTTTTTTTCTGAAGTAAAGGATTTAGTCTGAAAGAAGCAAATAAAAAAAAGTTGAAAAGCCACAGCTTCACGTTCCCATAGCACTGTGAAGCAGCTGCCTGTGTAATTAGGGCTCCCTTAGGTTTTGAGAAAAGGTGGGTGGAGGACTCTCCTGAGAATCCTGCAAATGTTCAGGTGGTATTAAGGCTGTTTCTAACCATGTTGTCTTTTGCTCCATATCTGCCACTGCCTTGCAGATGCAGGCATTGTGGCAATATATCTCCTAGGAAACAGCAGGGGAGGCCTTAAGAGCAGATGGAATGAACAGAGAAATGATGCTAACCTAGTATTAAAGTTGTGTTAGAAAATCAATGAGGAAGTAGATAATTTAGTGTCCCAACAGTAGCATTCCATAATTCAGATGTTGCCCTGAGAACTGCAGGGGGTATCGCCCACATAAACAACTGAAGTCTAATCAAATATGTCCTTCTGATTTTGCTGGAACTCAACTTCCAAATTTACACCTTCTCTGCTGATTTCATCTCTTTCTTTGTGCACAACACCTTTTTGAATGGCTGACTGAGAAAGTCACTCATATGCATCAGCCATCACAGAAAACTAGCAGTAAGTAGGTCAGCAGTTAAAGTGCAGTGTGCCACACACCTCTGAATGCTGTATATCTGAGAACTTAGAAACAATTAAATGGAGAAGAGCCCACATAACTGAACAACTATTAAAGGAGTAGGCCTGTTTAAGCAACATTACTTCACAGTTCCAAATTCTGACAAAACTCGTTAACGTCAGATGAATTAACTACCTATTCTTAGATTCCCAACAAAACCTCTGGGAGCAGATATTTCTTACCCAAGATCAGTAAATGGTGCCATTCATGCTACTGCTCCTTGCCTTGGAGGAGAAGGTAACATTGTTAAAAGTGCCTGCAAGTCTGTTTTTCAGAATACATCAGCTTTATCATTCAGTTTGCTATTTCTAAACAAACCAGGCATTTTGATTTTAAGAGTGTTACAAGGAAAAGACTGGGTAGGAACTGGAATTGTATGGTGTCTGCTTTCATCCTCTGAAACCTTTTTAGATCTCTTATCTCTTTTAGGACCACAGAATTGTTTAGCATGGAAGATCATCTAGTCCAACCTCCTGCTCAAAGTAGGGCCATTCATAGTTGCTCAGGAATTTATCCAGTCAGATCTAAGAAGGTCCAGAAAATCTTTTAAGGGTTGATATTGCAAAGCCTTCTAGGACAACTTATTTGGGTGGCTAGCTGTCCTCACAGTTAAAAAGGTTTTTTGTGTATCTGGTTTGGACCTTTCTTGTTTCATTTTTTGCCCATCATGCCTCATCTTCCTACCACATACCCCTGTGAAGAGCCCGGCTCACTATTCTCAGTGGTGGTCAGTGATAGGACAGGAGGCAGTGGGTATAAGTTGAAACACAGGAAGTTCCATCTCCATATGAAGAACTTGTTCACTGTGAGGATGGCAGAGCCCTAGAACAGGCTGCCCAGGGAGGTTGTGGAGTCTCCTTCTCTGGAGATCCTCAAAACCCACCTGGTTGCCACCCTGTGCCACATGCTGTAGGTGTCCCTACTGGAGCAGGGATGTTGGACTAGATGATCTCTAGAGGTCCCTGCCAATCTCAACCATTCTGTGATTGTTGGTGGTCCTTTTTTTTTTTTTTTTTTCATTGCAAAAAGATGTCTCAGAAAGACTTGAGTGAGGTGACCCTGTCCTGTTCCCAAATTGGAGATATTTTTTTTCTCCAAGACCTGTTTAGAATCGATTTTTCCTTTTTAGAATTCACTCCCACAATCCCGAGGAAAACAGCTCATTCCCTCACCCTCACAAACACCTGTTTGAATCATTTTATACAATCTGTTGATGATTCAACAGCTATTTGGGGATTCACACCTTCTTTCCACTTCTCTTCTGTTTGTTTGTTGAATTCCATTTGAAATAGAAAACAGTCAATGTACAGTACATCAATGTACAGTGACTCAGCCTACAAACAGTTAATTGTTTACAACTTTTTACAATTTACATAATCTAAGTTTTAAGAGAGAGGAAACCATAAAACCTTTTAAGGGTCAATGGTAGACAGGATTTTTTTTAATTAAGATACTATAGGAATAGATTTCATGGAGCTAAATGATTTAAATAATAACAAACAGAATTCAGATATTTAGATATTTTTATTCTAATGTAAAGTTTGAAATTCCTACATGGATTTTCCCATGCAGATTGCCATTTCCTACAATGTATATGCAGAATCCATTTACAACATAAACCAAAACACATATTCAGAAACATGGTAAGACATAGACAAATAATACATTAAAATGATAAAACTGTTAAATAATACATTAAAATGCAATTATAAGATAAATGCAATAAAAACTCTTATAACACTTGAAATCACTTTTAACAAGTAAAATTTGTTAGAAAACAAAAAGTCTTTTAAAAATACCATTCACATAACCATAAGATGAATTAGGTATTACAGATTATCTATTTCCTATGCTGGATTTCATTTGCATTTCCCTACCAGTCCCTCTTGACTGCCTATGTTCAGGAACATATGCTATAGTTTAACCTTGACATACACTGAGATTTATCTGAATGGTTTTACATTTTAATTTTTGTATGCTCCTAGGTAAAATATTTTAGGCCCCCAAACTAGCTGTCAAGTTATTGAGAGTATTATAAGAAAAAGGATTATTGGATCAATCTGATTCTCCCTCCCTCCCTCCCTCCCTTCCTTCCTTCCTTCCTTCCTTCCTTCCTCCCTCCCTCCTTCCTTCTCTCCATTTCTCTCTTTCTCTCTCTTTCTCTCTCTTTCTCTCTCTCTGTGAATCTTGTATGCCTGACAACAAGTAGACAGATTTCAATAGGAAAAACATAGGATTTCTTCCTACTCCTTCTTTCTATTTCTTCTACAGTATAATGATAGGTGAAATTTCATAGGAAACGAGAAAAGAGGTATTTGAATCTTGTGTTCTCCACAGTCTAGGCAGATGCCAAAATCATGTGGAAAGCCAAGGATATGGGCACAAATGCTGTCCTTTGCTGACTTGGCTTTCTAAGTAAAAAATGTCATCACTGTGTGCTGAACTCACTAAAGTTAGTTTTCACTAGGTATGATCTGAGTGTATTTATTACATCAGAAGAAAATGCGAAGTTGTTAGGTGCTCTGAATCACAATGAGACTTGGTCATGACAGAGGTGCTTAGATTATTAAGAAGCCCATAGACATGACAAGGGGCCAAAAATTATGGACCCAGAGATCTTTCTGGTACTATTACGAAATGTCTGTAGTACCTCTAGCTTTAGGTAGTTGCTGGACCTTTTTATATTTGTTTTCATGGATTTACATTCTTGTTGCATTCTGTCTGAATGAGTTGTGTCATAGACATGAAACCTGAAAAATTTAACAGTAAGTGTGTTCTTTTGATGGTTTAGTAAAAATTTACATTGGACTGACATTGTGGACCAAGAAATAGGTATTAGTGGAATTTAACAGAAAATGATGCTCAAAATAATTGTTGGAAAAGAACTGTAAAGATAAATTTAAGAGGAATTTGGCTATAATAATGGACATTTTTAATGAATATAATTGTGAGTTTTTCAGACCCCGCAGGGAAACTTAAATATTTTTTATAACAAGGCCTCAAGCTGTTAAAACTGATAGAATTTCTGAAATGTCAAGAAAGTTCAGTTTGAACTAGACTTCTGGGTTTAAAAACAGGATGGAAAACATGTTAATTTCTCTATCTTCTAAAGAAAACTGAAAGATAGTTGGCACAAGGAATCCAGCATTTGGAAGGAAGTATGAATAAGGTTGGCACAAAATGTTGTTCCATTAGTAAGTGATTTCATAGCTGTTTCTAATTAGTAGCATGGCATATATATCTGTGATCTATGAATTTGATTTCATAAGAAGTTGTATCTTCAACTTATCCCATATTTGCTAAATAATTTCCTTAAGCAAAGACAGCAAAATAGGTTTATTATTATTTAAATATCACTTAAAAGTTAGGTGAATGCTTACAGTAAGAATGTAAGCCTTAACAAGCTTAATTGAGCTATACAGAACAACAAACTCCCCCATGTTTCAGAACATACAACTATTGAAATTTAGGCTAAAAAAAGATGAGAATAATTTTAAATCTGTTGTTATTTGCATTGAGATATTACACTTCTTATATTTAAGAGGGCTTTTAAGTCCCTGTCTTTTACTGTATATCCTCTTGTTTCAAGTCAATCAGAATTCAGGCTTGAGTGTTAGCAATTTAATTATTGCTATAAAACCTTCACTTTGGTACTGCTTATCTTTTAAAATAAATACAGAGTAGTAATAATATGTCACTGAACTGAATGATCTCTCGAAGCTTTGCAGTCATACCACAGTGGAAGAAAAATGCTTTTGCTATGAATCATAGACCCAGTATCAAGGCAACATTAGTGATGTACAAGAATGGTTGCTAGACTCCATTTGTCTCACGTAGATATTCATAAACCTCATCCCATAAAATCTCTCCAGAAGTCCATAAAGAGCTTTAAACCTTACCAAGTGTCTGTTTCTATTCTTTTCTGAATTTTCTTTCCTTTTGGAAAAAGGACTCAACAACAGTCAAAAAATGTTCTAGACAGGTTTTCAAACCTTAAATGAGAAGAATGATTCACATTCCATAAATACCTAAACAATATGTCTGTATGTCTGGCTTAATTAAACAAAACCACTAAACCAAAAAAACAAAACAAAACAAACAAACAAAAAAAGCCATGTCCATTAGTTGCAGAGAAGTGTCTTTCAATTAAAGATAGGAAGCTTTCAAAACTTGAGATTATCTTCAATATGCAAAATATTTTAAGATTTTTATTTCCGAGGCAATTTTTCAGACCTAGTAAGCTCATATTTTCTAAGTGGTACTAAAAGCATGTGAACAAGGTGTCCCTACATTTTTACAATATTTTACAGTTATATTTCATACGTTTGACTAATCAAGGGACACTTTCTGATGACTTGTTCATTGTTAGCTGTACTAGGTCATTTAGTGTGTACTAGGGTATAGTGGGTAGAAACAAAAGTTAGTTCTCAGGTGCATTACTATGATAGATACTCAAAACAAAGATCTTTTAGGTTTAAGAAAAATATCAAAATACTACAGTTCAACAAGGTATAGAGTTGCAGCATTATTCCCTTGAACGTTTTTTTTCCAGTTGCAAATATAAAGCCTTAAATGAATTAGAACTGAGCCAGTTTGTATTGTCTAATTGCTATGGGCTAGGATCATGCACACAGCTTGTTGATATAGCTCAGCTGACACTTGTTATGCCATAATGATTTGATTGTGTGTTTAAGCCCCTAGAGGTGTCAGTTTATTGAATTTTTAAAAAGTCAATGACTAAATATGGTAAGTAAAATACAGTCAGAGAAACATTTTGAATTTTCTTATCTAAAGAAGCATTTTTATAAGATTTTCATTTAGGCTGTCTGTAAACCATATCCAGTACAACTCAGCCTCTCAATGTTATACAATATTGTTAAATAGTAATAATTTATGTAGGCCTTGTTAATCTCAGCTCATCGTCATTCTGTTCTTTACTATTAAATTTGCCATCACATCTCAGTTTGAAGGACTTACCTGAATCACTTGGATTCACTTCTCTCTCTCAGAAACTGGTGAGCAGAAACTTGCTAGAATGTTATGAAGATTTAAACTTATGGAAGAAATTCCTCTAAGTAGTGTTGGAAGAAAAGAGAATGAAAAATAGATTATTATGAAAGCACAAAACAAGTAGCCTTTCATTCTAGTTCTCAGTTTTTTTCTCTAAATTTCTTCCTATATTCATACAACACTACTCTGTGACAGTCTGACTCTCATACATGGTCTTCTAGAGGCATTTGTTTTCAGTAGCTTCTAAGATATAGGAATGAATTCATAATTAAATATTACCCAGCTTCCAAGCATAGAATAAGAAGTGTGTGACTTCTGGTATCTGGAAAGAAATTGCTACTCCACAATGATCCAAGTCTGTCAGCACAGTCAGTGCAGGGAGGCTGTTCTGTGTGCAAAGGGTGGCATTGATTTCAGTGGCAGACTGTGCAGGCTCAGGGATCTGATCTGTGCAGATCACAGAGCAACTGCTAAGGGAATTCCCTGCAGAGGAGAAGAGAGAATCCAGCTGAGTTTCCAGAGGTAGTCAGCTCTATCTTACTATCCAGGCAACAGTGGACATGGATTCAGTCTGAAAGATTTTGTAGGAGACATCTATGCTAAATATATAATCTAAAAAGATGAACATTTTACACTTGTAATTTTAGTTGCCGAGAGGCCTCTGAGAGAATATAGCATTAATTATTAATTATTACTATTGTTGATAAAAATAAACCTACCATTAAAGCTCTGGGAATATTTCCAACATAAACAAAATTTCAATTTAATATGTTGACAGATATAAACGTTTTTGTTTTTATTTCTCTCTCCAGTCAGACCCTGAGCTTATTTTCCCCCATAGAAAAAAGCCTATGTAAATATATTAGTTTTGCTTTGTGATCTCAAGGTCACTTGGGCGTTGTCAGCTCTCCTGTACCAGTATGAAAGGAAAGAGGTGAGGACCACCTGCAGCTGCAGCTGTAGTGAGATTATCCTGTGCCCAGTTCAGAGCACTTTTACCTGAAAAATATTAATAGCTACTCAGAAAGAACAAGTATCATGAAAAAGTATGAAAAGCTTAAACTCTGATAAGTTTAATGGAGGAAAGAGTGATGTGCTATCCACATCTAGAGTAGGTGCCTTATAGGGAAAAACTATTCTAGAAATAGCTATGAAAAGGGCAACCTTTTCTCATATTGATTGAGGAGTGGAACCAAAGAGTTAATGGCATTCTTTTTTTGAATTAGTGGAACCTTTTAACCACAAGAAGTAAGAAAGGGAGGTTCTACCAAGTCAGGCAGGATAGTTTTTCAAGATGACTTTAGAGAAGTAAGTTCTATAAGCAGATAGTCCTATCAGCTTATAGTTTCCTAGTTATACACTGTTTTAAATAGGAGTTATGTGCATACTGTATATGTTACATTTTTATTGAGAGATTCAGTTAGGCATAGAGCTAGGGGTTAGTCATGTGGTTATCTGTGTGGTAAATGATTTAAAATGCCTGAAAGGATTTTATTTCCTTTAAAATGTACTAATGCATTATTTAATAAGTCATAATTTGTATATAATAAAATGCCTAGACTCAGTCAATGATAATTGTGTTACTTTAGAACAGTTCATATTCATGCCCACCAAAACCAATACAGTGTCATTTGCTTTCATTCCAGAACTGTATGGTAGGTAGACCTCTATGTGTCTTTGAACATTATGTGCAATGTTTAACTTCGCTTAATATTTATGGTTATTTACCTTTCAGAATAGCAAAATCCAAATTAGAACAGAGCTCAAAGCACTCTGGCAAAAGAATGCTTATATACACTAATGAGATCTAATTCATAGAATCATAGAATAATAGAATGTGTAAGGTTGGAAGGGACCTTAGAGGTCATCTAGTCCAATCCCCCTGCACATGCAGGGTCACCTAGAGCACATGGCTCAGAGCTGCATCCAGGTGGGTTTTAAAGATCTCCAAAGAAGGAGACTCCACA
>JAUBOD010000810.1:785447-809129 GCA_032353885.1 Nothura maculosa
CACACTGCTGTCTCATGGTCAACTTGTCGTCCACCATGACATCCAGGTCCCTCTCTGCGGGGCTGCTCTCCAGCAGGCCCACTCCCAACCTGTACCAGTGTCCAGGGTTATTTCTCCCCAAGTGCAGGACCCTGCACTTGTCCTTGTTGAATTTCATTAGGTTTCTCACTGCCCAGTGGAGTTAGGAAGAAAAAAAGCTAAAAAAGAAAGTTACTAGCAATACAGTCTTAACTTATCCACATCCGTCAAGACCAAAAAGAGGGTAGTGGTAGTGCAGCTGACCAATATGTTAGGTAAGCAAGACAGTTGCTCATTCTTTTCTCACTCTCGCTATTCTTCTAAAAATAAATCGAGAAATCTCCAGAATAACTTCCAGAGAAAGTTATCAGTGTTTACAGATATTTAAAGGGAGGTTGTAAAGAGAATGGGGACAGACTCTTCTCAGTGACAGACACAATCTGAAACATAGGGAATTCTGTTTGAACATAAGACATTCACTGTGAGTTGATCAAATACTGGAATAGGTTGTCTAGAGAGTCGTGGAGTCTCCATCTTTGGAGATACTCAAAACACATCTGAATCTTGGGTAACCTGATCTGGCTGAACTTGCTTGAGCATAGGATTGGACCAAATGATCTCCAAAGGTGCCTTCCAACACTTCTGTGATTTTGTGATCCTCCTTGTGAAAATGTGAATGTGGTATTGCTCACCTGTAGATAGTCACAGTAAAAATTATTTCACTTGGCAATTACAATGAAAAATACAGGGCAATTTTGGGGCAGGATAAGGTCCTTCTTGAGCTCTCTATATATTATGTCTGTCACTGACTGTCACAAAGGAATAGAGAGAGAAAACCTTCCAGCTAGTCTCTTGTAGAAGCCAAAAACAGTGTCGTGTAGCCTATTAGTGCTATTGGCTATGTGGCAGAAGACAGAAGTCTGCAGTTTCCATTCCCTTCTAGGAAGACATATTCATAATGGGTAGAAAAAAACCCAAAAAGGCAGTCTGTTTTAAAATTAAAATGAGAAAAGTAAAATGGCCATTTCATAGTATTCTTTTTTTTATTTCCTCTTTTTTTTTCTTTTCTTTTTTCTTTCTCTTCCTTTTTTTTTTTATCTGCCTCCTCTTATGTTGTTTTCCTGTTCCTCTCATCCAATATGATGATCAAAGCAAACATTAAGGAAATCAGGGATATCTACCCAGGCTTCTCCACTTTGAAATAATGAGAACTTACATGATGCAAGTATTATTATCTGATCAGGTAGAGGCATCATCCAGCTGCAATGATAAAATGAATTAGAGCAATCAGTCCTTTCTCTGCTGTTTTTCCTCTACTCTGTTGTGCTTCTTCTTCTCTTTCTTCTTCTCTTTCTCTTTCCTTTCCTATTGTAGACATCTTCCTATTCACTTCCAGACTGTTTTTCATTCTGTTGCAGCTTTTCCTCCACTTTTGATCATCTAGTTTTCAACTGAGTAACTCTTGAAGTAATGGACAACCTCTCTTCTGTCATTCCCTCAAATTACCAAATTCCCTGTTTCACGGAAAATAAACTGAATGTTTCAAGCTCTGTTATATTGTTTGAATGAAGTAGCTCTGCCTCACAGATAAAAAAAAGAGAAGTAAAGTATGCTTATGAGCTGTGATAGCTCAATTGGACTGTCATTATGTGCCAGGGAGATATACATTGTATGCATACATTGTGTGCAAAGGGCTCTCCATTGCTGAGCTTTTCAATAAAAATGTTTTGATTTTATTTCTTTTACTGAAATGCATTTTAGAAGACAGTGAGGAGTAGAAATTATGTTGCTGTATATTTATTACAGAATTTTTCTATGCAGTGATGCTGTATCTAAGTGTGCACTATTATTAAAGTCTTCCACACAAAATTCCTTAGTATTAACAGAAGAGTTGCATTCTGAAACAGGCTGCAATCTAATCCATCATTGATACTATGCCAGTCACATGACACTGAGCAGTGGGACTGAGAAAATACCTCATTTGAGGTACATGAAAGCAAAGTGATTTAAAAGCCTTTTCCAAAGGCCATCTAGCCTTTCATGCAATGCCCTGTATCTGTATGGCTTTCTGCTCCTGTAGCAAATAATACTGTGTAGCTTTATTTTTTTTCCTCTTTAGAAAGTTGAACTTTACTATCTTTTTTTTGCTGTACTCATATTTTGAGCTATTCTATTCTCTTTTAAATAAGCTAGGCATTTTAAATAAACTTATGACTAACACTACTTTTTAGAAATAAAATCTACCTTTATAAAATTTTTATTTTAATCACTTAAGCAACTAAACATTTTTACACAGAGAAAATTGAATGCAGTAAATAAGTAAACAGATTGTTCATTACACACCCACTTTCCAGGCTGATTGGAGGCCTTTTTTTCTTCCTTCTGCTGTCAGAGATTGAGAACATCAGATTGATGCTCAGAACATTATGTCTTGGTCTGTTTTTCTCATGTATCTAATATTCTATCTATGTTTACTAAAATCTGTCTCTTAAAACCTGTGTTGAACATAATAATAAGAGAGCCTAGTTATCAGCTGGCTTGTATCTGGGAGGATAACTCTATGCCAAATGACAGGGGTAGAATATTAGCAAAACTATATGGTAACAGTTACTCAATGCAAGTATGTAAGCATCACTAACATGGTGAAAATCAAGCCTAAAATCTACTTCAGCTCCTTTACATTCTTTTCGAAATGCAAACAGGCAATAAACCCTGTGCTGGCTGCTTAAGCAGTTAGTTTACAATTACTTTGCTGAACAGCTCAGCACAAAGTAGCTCAGATATACTAGCAAATATATCCTTCAATTCTACTTGCTATTTGTCAAAAAGGAAAAAAAAATGCTCCTCTTTTGTTTTATATCTTTTGTTTTGTTTTTTAGATTTTAAAATTCCTGATATGGGATTCATTGCCTCCCAACTCTAATTTAAGGGTAGATTTTCCACATAGTGCTTTCTAAACAGCACAATGGCCCCAGATAATAATGGGGGCTGTGCAGCATAAAAACCTGTAGTGCTTTGAAATTAAACATAAAACCCTGCAGTGCTTTTGAAATAAAGAATTTTTATTCAGCAGTATGGGTTGGCACCAGAGTGGAGGCCCAGGGACTTTTACAAGTACTACTGGAACAGAGTAAGGCATTTCACATATGACCTATTGAAGGTGCACAATTTTACATTGAGTAAGCCTGCCAAAAGGAAAACAACATACCATATATTTGCTATGCTTGTGGATTACCCTGGGAAAGACTCAGTGTGGTAGATGCAACATGAAAGCAAAATTTCTACTTGTCACAGTATTGATTTGTTTACTTGCAAGATGCCCTCCTTCGCACTGTACATAACAAGCTCCATCATAGTTTTTTATTTCTATGATTCTTTTTTTTTAGGGGGGAGGGGTGAAACGACAGTTTTTAGGGTATTGAGTTGTAGAATGGATTTGAAATGAAAGAATCTAACCATCTATTTACATGACTATGGTAAGCAGGGCATTTAATCAAAAAGGTCCCACAGGCTGCTCATGCCTTTAGTTGATTAGACCCTATACTGATGTACTGAATTCTGTACTGAATTAGATGCAGTCCCAGAAAAACTATGGGATCTCTGCAGCAATTTCTTTAAAGATGTATAAGCAAATGATGAAAGCTAAGAGAATGGTATGCATACATAGATGATTTGAATCAGTAAAAATATAAGGACTGAGAGGTATGAGGAAGCCATGGTGTGGTTTATTAAATCCAAAGGTAAGAGAAGACACTAATATACAGTTTTAGATTTTTATTTATTTGAAGATATGTTTGAAAAATATTAGTCTATATACTTCTGAAAGCCAAAGAACATGTGCAAAAATTAATTTTTTCTTACAAGTTTGTAATAGATATCACATTTATATATTTCTTCAATGACGTGATAAATATTTATTGATTTAAACAATTCAATTAACCATGACTCGTTCAATAGTTTAGAGTTCAATTTGACAGTGGTAGGTGAAGTGTTTGATTTAATAGCATGTTGGACATTTTGCTGTGCATTTGACATCTGGTTCCTCACAACATTTGATTTCCAGTGTCACATGTCTCACACTAAAGGCATTTTCATCACTGCTAGAACTGCACATATCTGCAGTGTTTATGGCAAGAAAAAAGGCGCATGTGTTGTGAGTTCATGAGCAAGCTGCTTGAATTGGAATTCTACTTTGCGCAATAATGCAGTTACTTTTTGGTGTGCCAAGAATCAAGTCGTATTTTATGTTAGGTAGTCATGGTGTTATATGCAGCTGAATTCATTACTCTTTCTGTTAAGCCTTTCTGTGAGCAATCACAGTGCTAACAAGGCTGCCATGTTAACATCTGAAAGCAGCCAGAGGGGTTGATTTGCCCACGAGCTCCCAGGGGATGGTGAGTGTTTGAATCATTTGACAAAAAGAAATGACAGGTTTTGATCTCTCAAGTGATTCTGCCCTTTATACCTTAGACCTATAGATTCTTCCCTTGTGCCAAGGAGTTATTTGATCAGAAACATTAGTATTGATTTTCAATGGAGCATTGAGCAGATGTAACTCTGATTTGACTTTGCAGCTCTTCAGTTACAGATCTTACCACATATTATCATTGCTTTGCGTGTCATTGAGGTCTCTTTAGCTTAGCCTGTTTTTCGGTATCTTCTGTATCTTTATGGCACAAAGGTTTGATTTATTTGCTAGTTTAACTGGAATTTTAGTGTAATATTTGGCATTTAAACAAAGACTTTCATTGGTAAAACAATACTATTTACCCTTTTATTGAAAGCAATATAGTGCAAGTAAAATTGCCATCACCTCTAGTGATGTTGTAGCATCTTAATTTAAAGCAGTTGAAGATATTATAGATGTAGTCTCTCAACTTTAAAACTGCTTGTATTTTAGCTTTAAGAACATTTCCATGGAGTGTCTTCCACAATGTTAAGTGTGAATTATCATTCAAGATGCAATACTCTAGACTTAAGTTAGTAAGAGTTTTGTGCCAACTATAGGAATTTCAGGATATTGCCTTTTGTGAAAGGATTCACATTTCAAGTATGCTGGAATTAATTCAGAATTGCATTCATTTAAAATGTATATATCTTAAAGCTCAAGACTTCTAATGTACAGTCTCAGATTTGCTGAAAAATGCACACACCTTTGTGAAACCAAACAGCTCAGCATGCCACTTATCTGCAAATTCACATATAATACAAAACGAGAACCAGATGCTCCCTCAAATACCAGTGCTGAAGGGCCTCTACTGTTTGTGTGCTCTAGAGCACATCTAACTTACAGTGACAGATTCAACCTCCTAAAAAACATGCACAATACAGCATTTTTTTTCACTCTGAGAGTCAGGTTGTGGGTGAAGAAGCATAAATTCATCAATTCCCACTGTCAAGTTTGTACTGCAAGTCTTCTCATTAAAATGTAGTTAGGAACCTTCTGCTTTTCTAAAGCCTCTGAAAAATGAAGGTCAAGAGTAAATTCAACAGATTAACTTGTACAGAATTCAAAAACTGTCCTGAAACAATTTATATTTTAATAAAATATTCTTTCTGATCCTAGGTAAAATGTAATTGTACTTTCTTAAACAAAGATTATAACGTAAGCATCATGCGCACATGAAAATGTTGATGTTAATCATGACTCAAGGGTGGGAATGTGCTGTTGATCACCATAGATTGTGACCATTTCCTTAGTGATTTTTCACACCAACCTGCAGTCTTTCAGGAGCATTTTGGCCAGTAAGTAGTGGCTGCATGGCTCCCATTTCAGGAATTTCCCATGCGCAGCTGACAAGGGGCTCTACCCAGTGCCGTTTTCTGCGTCAGGGAGCCACCAGCACTAAGTTTTTTTTTTGTTTTCCAGCTGATTGATCTGCAGATATATATAAAAAAATTCTAAATCCAGCCTCCATTCTATATATATTTTATGGCAAAATAGGACCTCTGAAACAGTACATTTAACGTGAATGTCAGATCTGTTTGGGTGCCTACCATGGTGTTAAGTTGCATTTAAATGAAAAAGAAGAGGTCATACTGGTAAAGCTGTCTACATTCAATTTTTTATTGCATTTTTTTGTCATTATGCTCTTTCCATTGTGTTTTACTTATGAGATGGTATAAGATGAAGAAATATATTTAGAAAACATGAATTTTGAGGGTTGTATTTTAAGCCAGAGATATTACAGATTTGTAGACATTTAAACCATTGAAAAATGTCATTTATTTCATGAAAGGATAAAGCTTGGTTAGAGATGATACAATAAAGCAGATGAAAGCAGTTATCCTTATTAAGCCTCATTTTCATATATCACGTAGTGTGAAAATCAACATTTTTTCATTTTTGTATAGTCTCACACTCATTCCAGGGTTACAGGCATGATTATAGCAGATATTTAAAAGTTTGTGATGGGTTTATTACATTTAATGAGCATGCAATATATGGCTCCTCAGACTTGGCTGACATTTTGAAATTAGACTTCCAGCAGTGAAATCTTGTTAGGGATGGGTTTTAGATTACTCAGGCTTTCATGATTAGAGCTTTTGGTACATAATGTCAAGTACAGTCGTCAGTTAAATGCTAAATGAGCATACGATTGTTAAGGCGGTAGTAGCATAGAGCGTAAAGAGTATCTATAGAGTTTCAATTTTTGCGGACTTGGAACTTAACTTGATTAGAAACATAGAATCATAGAAACACAGAATTCTTAAGGTTTCAAGGGACCTCTGAGGTCATCTAGTCCAATCTTCCTGCTCATGCAGGGTCACCTAGAGCACGGTCAACATTACCTATATTTCTGTTCTTAAATGTATTTGAAGGGATAGAGGATAAAGATCTCTGTGTAGTTTTGAAAACTGTAGTTGGAGCTTTTTACCATATGTACATGACATTAGATCACGTTACTTAGCTAAATTATCTAGATTACAATATATTCTTTATTTCTGAATTGCTTGCTATAGTATTCATCGTGTATATATGTGATGTTTATCTGGTAGGTATAAAGCTGTACATGTGTGAACTGTAATTAGATTTATTCTGGGTTTTTTTGTTGTTGTTATATATGACTTTTAATATTTCTGTCTTGTACAACATTTTCATTGTGAATTTACAAACATGACTAGCTTGAAGAGCAACTATAGTTTAGACTGAAAGACATACACAGACAAATGAAAATGATTTGTCTCTTTTTCATGTTATGCACATGAGTTTGTACAGAATTAATTCAATGACTGAGTAAGATTCCAGTTGGATCTTGCATACGGATGAAGCAATGTTTGAGCCAATTGAATTATCTTAGGGCCAAATCCACAGTGAGAATCTAGGTCTAACTCAGCAATACAGAAGTTTTCAGTCAGAAAAGCTATAGAATCTGATGGCATGTGGGTTCTTACATAAGATTCCTAGACTCCTCTGTTCAAAATGCAGGAAAAAGATAGATACTTGAAAAAGGGGGTGCACACAAATCAATATTCTGGTCAGAAATACCTACACTATACTAAAAACTAGAAAATATTTAGGAGAGGTTTAAAGTTCACCATTGCAAGCTTAGTAGATTCTTCTTAGCAATAATCAGAGCTATCTCCTAGTTTTAACCAGTGCCTTTTCACAAGTAATAATAAGAGAAATACATGACATATGGCAATTTGAACACATATATGGGATGTGAAAAATGGAGTCACATCTTTCCTTTTCCTTATTTGAAACAAGAAACTTGTTTGTAAGTGCAAGAAGAATGACCAAACAGGCTGCTACTGGGCAATTTTAAAGGGATTTTTCCTTTATGAAAAATACTTAAATGCGTACTGGAACAGGAACTAGGGAGCAGATCTTTCAGTAAAACTCCTATAAACCAACTTAAAACTGCTTACTTTTTCTCCTTTCTCCCCACCAACTTAGAAAATTCTTTTTATCTCACTGAATAATTATTTTGAATAATTATCTCCATAATATAAGAATGAAAGAATAAAATAATTTAAGTCCTTGCAGTGGTTATATTGATATACTAGCATCTAACATCCAGGTGAATGTTCTACTCCCTGAAATAAAAACTTTTTTTTCCAGTGATACTGGTATGATGGGCCAGGACAGTATCCTGTCACTTTTTCCTCCCAAAATTTCAGAAACAAGAGCATTTAATTTGTGAAGTCTCCCAATCAAATTCTGGTCAGCATCTGAACTTAAGCAGTTCTGTACATTTTCCCTTGCAGAAACCTGTGTACATTGAGAACAATCCTGAGCCTTCTAAAGTACACAGCAATAAAGCACAGACTGGGAAATATCTTCTTTTTGGCATATAAACTAGCAAGATCTAAGTTCATTTGTAGAGCTAGATTCAGTTTATTAGTTTTTAATAATTCAGTTTAATAATTAATAATTAATATAATATCTATTAGCTTTTTACTATAGTTATAATTCAAGCTCAAATGATTTTATTAACTCTTTCTGGGTTGTATTAGGTAAATGAAAGTTCACATTCACATATGTTTTTTATGTAAGAAACGTGCTGGTGAGCTATGTGAACAGGAAGAGCAAGATATGCAACACACATACAGACTGATGCAGCTGTTGTGTATTTTTGTGACTGTGCTAGTTTCTAGCCTGTTCTTGTCTCTCCCTGGCTCTCATGCTGCCTTGCCATCGCTGCAAGTAGATCTGAACTCCAAGCAGGTAAAACATGATTCTGCAACTAAGGAGATCGGTCTTTGTTTTAACCGCTACCACTCCACATCTGAGCATCCATTAATCTGTGGAAGAGGTTTATTGATTAATTGTTCACTACGGTAGAAACTGATTAATGATTTAAGTATTTTGTTACCGATTAATGTTTCTTAGTTTGCAAGCAAATATTCTCAGAATTTATCTACCAATGAGAGACCATTATCCTGCGACAACATTTTAATCCACTGAAATTATCTCTTAATTACCTTGAATCTTAATGTGTTTGATTTTACTAACAATTACTAATCAATGTAAATATTTTTGCTATTCTGTTTGCTGCAGTATTTTGTAACTGTGTGTTTTCAACAATGTGTGTTTTCTACCTTTGAATATGGTCTCTGTTTTTTCAAAATTTAGTAATTTTTAGTGTCCAATTAGGCAGTGTCACTGGGCGCTTAGCCAAATACATTCCTAGAATAGCGATATATTGCTAGCTAGAATGGGCTAGCAGGTCTACTTCTATTGACTTTGCCAGCAGTGGGCCAATTTATACTAATGTCAGAATTGGTCTACCTCATTTCATCTGACAAAGAGCATCCCATCAGTCCATTTACTTTGCTTTTGATCTAGCAATTTTAAATAAGTAACTGACAGTGGCAGCTCTTCTAAAATGGTCCCACCAGCATGATATAACATCATGCTGCAGAGATGAAATAAAGATGGTTTTGGGTAGCCCATGGGAAATCTTCTCAGCCCAGGGTTGTAATAGCAGAGCTATTCTCAGAGTCATCACCTGGTCCATCTGAGAATATTACTGAAAAAGTAGACATCAATCTGCATTCTCCCTTCTCTCCAGTTCAGTACTAAGAAAGGGCTTTGGTAGAACTTGTGCAACATGAAGCTAGAGCCATGTATAGATCAGCACCATTTATTTCAGTGAAAAGGAAAGCTTTTGTCCCTCCGTTGCATATGTATTCTTGCACTATGCATAGACATTGTCACCATGCCTTAAGATCCACCCTAGGGTATCTGAGATTTACTAAATGTATATTAAAGTAGAGGCTACAAAGTATTTAGAAGAGTCTAGTGAACAGCAAGGTGAAATCACTCAGCCCTAGAGTATCAGCTTGTGTGAAATAAGATAACAACATTGATTTCACAGTTATGCTGGTTTTGGCTAGATTGGACTATGCCTTTTAAAGCAAGACAGAAAAGAGAGAAAAGAGACGGCTTAATGGTTTTCCATTGTCCTACAAAAGTGCAGGAAAACATTTGCAATGCAATTAGGTAAGTACACGGGGCACATGGAGTATCAGTGTTGACTGTAGGATTAAGCAATTATTCACATTCAGAAAATCAGGACATGTTGAACTGGTAGTTGAAAAGCTTCTTGTCCTACTGACAAGTGCTAATGTCATGTAATGCAATTCATATCCTTCACCAATAACACCTATATCATCCTAAGTGCGAAAAAAGCCACAAGTAGTGAAGTGGAAGCATGCAGGTACATGGCACTCCACTAATGTGGCAGATCACTTTTGTCATCTTAAATTATACGATGATATTAGATTTTTGAACAAATTATGTTGTGTTTTACAGTAATCAGTGGCTTTGATTTTGATTTAAATAATCAGAACTAGTGAGAGTAGATGAGAAGGAAGCAAAGCTAGGTGAGCATCTCGTAGGAAGCATGATGTAGCATCTCCTCTTCTGTATTTCTAGGTCAATTTCAAGATTCCCTGCACTCTGTGTTGATCAGTAAAAATATCAATCATGATATTCTCTTAGGTTTTTAATATCTTTTACAAGTATAAAAATAATGAAGATTAAAACATTCTGACATTTAAAAAGAGGGAGAAAACCCTGAAAGAATCACTTTCTGAAAACCAAAATTATTCAGTTACTGTCTGAATATTTTCCATAAATGTCAAGTTTATTCTCAAGCTATCTTGAAGAGAAGACTGGCAGTAAACTACTGAAATCAGGAAGAATATTGTTTTTACTTTAATCTTCCAAGACATTTATAACTTAGTGAAATAAATGGCCGCATGTTCATTTCAAGACATTCTTCAGAACTCTTTACATGTCTGAAAAGCTTTCTTGAGTCTCCAGCAATAAATTGATTAAACTTCAGCAGTTATTTGCATTCATGTCTTCCAAAATATAGGCTAACACAATAATGGACAGAAACCTTACATTTTTACTCAGCTAACTGAGAAAAATGGGAGACCTGAATTTAGCAAGGTCAGAATCAGATATCACAATATTTCAAAATGAACTTGCAGAATGACAGTTTTTGTTATCTACAAACCACTTCTCTCCAGGCACAAAGGCTCCTCTCTTTGGTTAATTCAGCAATGTAATGGCAGGAGTTATCTCTCTCCTCCTATCCCATCTCAAGATAACGTAACTAACATGACACTAGTACAGCAGGAACTCCTCTTTCTCCTTTTCTGCCTTCATCTCTGTCAATCCATACAGAAAAAAACTCATTTAGGAGAGCCCTGATGAATAGAGATATAGAGATACAGCATACACAATTTGTTTGGGGTTGGTTTAGAGATTTATTGCTGGTGTATATCTCATTGCTGTACTGTAAAGCAGTATATGTTCAAGCTACATGCTCAAAAATCATCAGTTTTCCACATCTAGAAAATGCTCAGACATGAAATATTCACTGGATACACAGAGCTACAGAGACTGCGTGTTAGAGCACATCCTTGACAGAGATGGGGCAGTAAGATATCCTGCCCCCTGCCACTAGGGAAAGACGAGCCTCCTCAACCATCCCAACACTATCAGAGTGCCTTTTCTGGACCACTGTTCTTTAGAGCTCTTGGCTAAGGCTAATAGTAAATGAGTTTCTGAAATCCATAGCTGTTACTCCCAAACATTTAGGAGTGCCTTGGCTTAAGGAGAGAATGCAAAGGAATTGATCTGCACTGTCAGCTACACTTGATTACATTCCATCAACTGCTGGTGAAGATTTTACAGCCGTAGTCTCTCTCTTGATTTCCTCTTTGACTGATTGACAAAGAAGGCCTGTTGTAGCAGGAGAGAGCTCCCTGGTAGGTAGGTCTTATAAAAGAAGAATCTCTCTGTAGTATCTGTCTTTGAACTAACATTTGGGCACTGAAAATTTCTTAAAGCACAGCACTAACAGCTTTTTTTTTGTTAAGCAAAATTATTGTATTTGTACATTATGTTGCTTCATGATGAGAGCCCACTGTCGGCTTTGGCCAATCTTGCTTAGTGTTCTTTTTGTATACCAAGTCTTGACTTCTGAAAAGGCAGTTACACTTGTTGGTCTTAAAATGCTTACACACTAATGACAGCTATTCAGAGAGAGGCCAAAACTGAAGTTATTGAGGGTATTTATCTCTTACCTGCAGATCCCTACTTATAACACAATTTTCTTGTCCTTATTTTGACAGTATTATACAAGCTTTTCCAATTCAGGCTTCAGATTTTCATTTTTCTTTCTCATCTAGTACATGTATGCTGTTCCAAAAATCACATCACTCGATTAACTTTTGAAAATAGGTATTGTGTCTTTCCTAGTTTCAACAAATAAGAGTGAGGATATTATTAGCCTCTGTTTATCACAGTTTCATATCATCCAATGTGACTATCTCTACATTCATCTGAATGTTACTTACATTCAAAAGATATTTCACAGATGAGATTTGCAAGCAAAGCTCATTTTGTTTGAGAGTTTAGTACTATTTGTGTAATAAACATTTCCTTTGAATATCCAAGGGTTTCAAAATACACTTTTTATCTAACAATCTAACACAGTAACAAGTCTCCTTTTAAGACAAGAGAAAACAGAAACAGAATCAATTTACCTTAATTTTCCAGCTTCCCCACCAAGAGGTAATATTTCTTTGGCTCTCCTTTTCTCCCTTTTTGCTCTGCCTCCTCAGTTTGTCTTAAATAAACTTTTCCATTGACTCCAAGGGTCATCTATGTGCCACTGCAGGGAGTTATAACTATATGCACAACTTGTTTTTCTAATAGTCATAAGCAGGTGCTGCTTGGGATAAATGGAGCTAAAAATGGCACTTCTATTTTGAAACTAAAATATGTAGAAAATATGTCGAATGTCAAGAAAAAACACCCTTTTCAGTGATCCTGAGGATCTATAGCTAGCATTAATTTCAGTTAAAGCTGGTAAAGTTAATACTTAAAATATAGTCCTTTGGAAATTATGACATTAAAAGACTTTCCAGGACTGATATGTTAGAACATCATGTAGTGAAGGAAAAGTAAGCCTCATAAATATTCGTTTATAAGGAATGAGTAATAAATGTGGCATTTATTATTTTTGCAGTAGTTTTGTCTTATATACTTACAATAGTTAATAGTTAATAACTAGTTAATATTTTCATGATTTGATCATATCTGTCTGAATTTTCTATTAAGTACTTTTTATTACAATCATCTTTAAAGTTGGGTTAATAAGGGAAGGAATTGTTCTAGTTGTCATACAACTGAAGCCAAAATTTAGCTTCATTTTCTGAACAATTAAGTTGATCAATGTTAAAAAGTATGTATTGTCTCTAGGCAAGCCTGTCTGAACTCTTGACCTTTCATTATAAATAATAAATGGACAATGCTATCTGTTCACATTTGCTTGGTTAAGTTGTTGTGTACAGAGCATGTTATACTTTATTCTTTTTTTTTCACTTCTTATTTGTCCATTAATTTTACATCATATAAATTACGTCACTTCCTGCAGAGCTAATTATTCAGTATTGTGTAGATTCTTTATTGTATAAAAAGACTATTCTAAGCGTAAAGGAAACTTAAGATGCTTGGACTTTTCTAAAGAAATAACTTACATTTTTATTGTATTTTTTAAGATCAAAAGCTCTTTATGATTTTCAGTATAAGTCTATATAACTAATGGGACCAACAAGGATTTCTCTGAAAAAATCTGTTTCTTAATTTGTCAATTAACTAGAATGAATACAGCAAAGAACAACTTAACCTCAGAACACTATAATTAATTGATTAAATCTAGGAATAAATCCATTTATATCTGTACAATTTTCTGCTACCTTATCAAAGTTTTCTAACTCTGAGGCAAGGTCATGGCACCATTATGCTGTATTGCTATTTTTGATCAGTGTCAGCACATCATACAATTTAGGATTTAAGCCACAAAGCAAGCCAAAAAGAAACCCACCCAAAGGAACAGAAGCAGCCTAAGTTTCTACCTAAATAACAAGCTAATCACTATAATTGAAAGAAGCCTAACATGGCATGATGACAAGAATATTCAGAGAGGATGAGAGACTGAATTTCAAGTGGGAAAAAGAAAGTAAAATAAAAGAGTCCCAACACACTAGCTAGCTGACTTGGCATCCAGCATAATGATGTTTTATCCATCATTCATGAAACCTGGTTTCTGGAATGAATACAATAACATGCGTAGAACAAGCAGCAGCTAGCAGCAGAATATGCAAGTCTTAGGCTTCTAGACAGGATAGTAGAGTGACAGGATATTGCCTTTCTTTAATGATTACAGGAGTGGATTGCTTATGGTAATATCTTCTGGATGATAAAGTAAGAGTTCTTTGTGTAGGATGCAAACCCAGCTGGCCAGAATGAAGCTTTTAGATAAGTATCCAAATACACCCTTTGCTATCTGCCTCCCTGATCAGGGATCTGAGAGTTACTTGAGGCATACTAAGGTTGATTTTGTATGACAAAGGAGTATGCCTGGAGCAAATGAAGCTAAAAGGACAATGCAACTATAAAGAAGAGAGTAGCAATACAGACAAATAAATTCAGAGGAGGCTGGTAGCTCTAACAAGAGAGAAAAAAAAAAAGGAAAGAACACATTGATGAAAGCCAAATAGAATCTAAAAAAAAAAGTCTAAAGTATTTTTAAAAGCACAAAATTCAATTAAAAAAAAGTTGATGTAAAAAGCATGTAGAATTTTATTAATGATTTAGAGCATGATTAAACCCCAGAGAACATATGAGTATCAAAAGTTCCTAAAGACAAGTATCAGTCTTTTATTGGGCTATATGGAATAGAGAACGCAAAATTCTATAAAGAAGACAGAAGAATACCAGTGAAATGCTATTTGCATAAAATGATAAATGATAATAATAATAACAGTGACTTTGATTTTAGTGTTAAGATCTACATTTGCTTTTAATAAATTTTGTATTTTTGCAATTTCTGAAGGCAAAACTTTCACGTTAAGAGAGTATAACAATTTGAAAAGTGATACTAGATACTAGTAGACATTAGACAAGCAACTGACTTCAAATGAAAACAACTAGATGTAGTTGAAGAAGAAATGGCTCTCCTCACTATTCATGATGTAAATGAGGTAAAACAGTTATGGTCTATCCTCAAGAATCAAAAAAAAAAAAAAGCTTTACAGGAAAACAGTAACACACTTCCACACACACTCCACTTGGAAAGAAACAAATTTACCTGTATGATAATGATGATGATTTTGATCATCATCATTAAGATATTTTTAAGTGTATCTGCTGCACAGAGAGGCTTTAAAAGTACTTCTTCATTTTCATGTCTGACAGAATTTTTTCCATGACATTAGACTTGGAATGACTCTATTAATCCTGAATCATCACCAATAGAAATAATGTCTGTCTTTTTCAATATTCTTCTGTTCAACTTTGAATATGCTTCTGTAATGACCCTTGGAATGTGTAACATTGCCAAAACCTTTTTGCTATTAGTTAAACTATTTTTTCCTGCTCTTATCTAAGTTTTTTATTCTGTCTGCAGTGAATAAAGAGAAGAATTGGTCCCTGATATTTTAATAGGAAAGATCAAAGCATTTTTGCATAGTATCCAAACTTAATTGCTTCTGCACTAGTACCGTGGTGTGTTTTGCATAATAGCAGCAGTTATGAAGAATAAGAAATTGCAGGAAATCAGACTGTGAGCTTTACTAGATTCTTAACCTGTCTTTATTTCTTTAGTAATCTCACAGTTGTTCAGAGATTTCTTTTAAAAAATGTCTTTTTATACTATGAGGGTCTGCCAAATTCTCTGTGACCATCGAAGACACTTAGGCTGAAAATAGTACATTGTGAAAAAATTGTCTTAGAATTATTGGGAAATCTTAAGCAAAAGGCTTAATTGTTTACCGCCAAAGACTTGATGTAATCATTTATTCCTGTGCAAGTGCACACAGCCCATAGTAACATTTACTCCCTTTTTGCATATCAGGCAAATGCAAATGCAAAAAAAAAAAAAAAAAAAAAAGTCCCTGCAGAACTTACTAGGAAAAGCATACTAGGATTGAAAATTTTCAAGAAAGAAATTATCAACAGGTTCCAATTTTAGTTGAGACATATAGGTATTGAAAAGTCAAGGTAAAAGTGAAGCAAAAATATTACCTCATGTCATAAAATAGAAAACGAATCTGAATCTTTAATATAGAATCTATTAACTAAATTATTAATTAATTATGTGATTATAACACAGAGATAAATTATTTTATTAGTTATTTATATTGCTAATTAGTTATTATATTTTAAAATTAATTATTTTGCCTTAGTCCTCACGGTGCTAAATAGGGGAAAATAATAATCTCCTCACTTCCCAGATGGGGATAGAGGCAAGAGATGCTTTGGAGTAGTAGATACCCAGCTATGGCTGAGCAAAAATAAATGATAGAGATGGCTCTTCTATTTTATATTTTGAGGCAGTGAGAGAATCATGAGTCAGAATGTTTCAGAGAGAAAATGAGATCCTTGTTTTCTTACAAAATATTGGATACATCTATACCACATCTATAGCCAACTGAATGACCCAGGCTGTGCTCTGTGGCCCTGTAGACAACTCATCCCCCCACACAACTCTCATCTCTTGCCAAGATGAGACGGGTTGTAACCATACCGCCCGTTGGCCCCTGCTATGCCCACGTCATGCTGTTATTGTGCAGGACATGCTGATGGGCAGGGACCATGGCCGAGCTCATTCTAATAGTTTAGTGGTATTGAAAGTCACCTGCTATGTACTTGGGCCTGTAGCCTGAGCCTGCCTTTTTTGCAGGGATAGATATAACAAATACTGATTTGTAGAAAAGTTTTCTAATATTTGAATTTGGGAAGGGTCAATTTGCACTCCTAATGTCTGCAGGTACTTAGTCAGATCAGGCCACCACACAGGTTATTGTTCTTGTGAACTGACTATACTTATTTGTATCTTGGCATCACTCAAATATTGGAAGATATCTCTGCCTGAAGTTCAAAAGGGAGCAGATAGTGCCATCTCATAAAAATCTGGCCATCAATTGTGTGCAGATCAATTTAGTTCTTCCAATATAATAGTAGGTTTGTTAAATGCTGACTTCACCCTCTTTGTCGGAGTTAGATAGGTTTCTGGCAAATCTGGTCCATTAGTTATTCATTTCTAATTTGCTGAAACTAACTGTCAGATACTAGGATTGCTGCCAGGACGAGATCAATGTAGACTGGAAAAGCTTTCTCTGAAGCCTTTTATTCTTTTGTTGGTGGCTGCTTAGTTTGAGCAGTGGCAGTGCTGCTGTCATGAGTGCTTTTGCCTGTGTGTGTTCAGTGCTAGCATAAAATTACATTAGTGTCAGTTAAAATTCTTAAATCTCATGTAGAAGGTCACACAGTAAATTTAAACCTCAAAATTCCACAAAGTAACGAAGTATCTATGACTTTTTAGATGTTAAAATTCAAAAAAAAAAGATTGCTAATGTTCCTTCTTGAAATTAGTGGCAGTTCATTTTCTCTAAAGACTTTTTATTTGAATATAGCTATTGCGTGGTCTTCTGCAGCAGCATGGTGTTCATTTTATTCTTGCAGACTACATGAAGGTGTGCCCATTATTGCTATTGTTATATAATTACCAGGTAAAAAATCATAGAGGTTCTTAAAACAGCTCTTTTGTTTTGCATTTTCCTATAACTTTCTTAAAGTTGTGTCCTGAATATAAGAAAAATCAGCTGATAAAAATTTCCATATATATCTGCCATAGCAGATACTATGTTAGAGTAGAAATATCTTAGCTAAGTTTGTCAAGTTTCTTGTTTAGTGATGCCACGCTTATGAATTTCCCAGTTCATAATTCATGTCAGCTTGAACATCATAACTGTGTGTATTCATCTACTGTATGCATTCTCACATTTTTTTTACATGTACCTGATCATGTATTTGAGTATTTAGAACTCCAAAAATTCTCTCTAAGAAGACTGGAAAGCCACCTGGCACCTCTGAATGATTGTTTAGGAGATGTTCATATAGCAATGATTTGCAAGGAAGAATGATTATACGTACAGCTTTCTTACAGTGCCTTTGATATATATATACAAAGAAAGAGGTTCCTTAGCTGACTAGGTTTGCCAGGCACCTTTATGGGCTTATGACTGTGATGATGCTTTGCTCCATGACATTTAAATTAATGCTTAGTGAACTACAGAGAGCCTATGTTCTTGAGTGCATGTCCTTACGAATGCACATCTTCCTGTTAGGCTTCAGTTAATTGTTTCACAATTGTGACTTTCTCTTTTCCTCAGTTTTACCTGATAAAGTCTCTCTTATGCTGTTAATATCTAAACTATGTTGCTATTTTTTAAAGTTTTATGAGACCTCACTTCTGCTAGTGTGAGATCAGGATCTAATTAAACCAATATCTCTAATGTCAGCAGCTATCTTATCTTTTGTTAGACTCTTAATATTCTATGAGGTTCAGCAATAAAAGCCTCCCCTTCTTCCTGTAAGGTTCCATTAAATTTGGTCTTAGCCTACCTAGTATTTTATAAAATGGAAGTTCATATCTTTTGGTCAAACTGACTTTGCCACAATGCCATAAATAACAATCAAAGTAAATCTCTTGCCCAGAGATAGTAGACAAAAACTGCTGATCAAGGTCTGCTTTGCCCATAGACCTATCTGTAACTAACCCAGGCCCAGTTACAAGGGTCTTGCGAGTCTTGCAAGCCTAACCTGAGCAAACCCAAACACCGTGGGGAAAAGAAATGAAATGTCTGTCAATATTATAGCATTTGAATTGACTTCCTTGCCAGTATGAAAAGACACACAAAGAGCAAAGATCTGGCCCATTGAATTCCAATTGTGCTAGGAAGATTATTTCATTAAAATTTATCACCATTTTTTGGCAGATATAATTCCATTAATTCTAGCTCTTTTTCTAATGTAGTAGAATAAATATCTAAAGTCCCTCACCTCTGGAGTAAGTGATGTGTAAGTGTACATATCATACCAATGTCAAACCAGTGATTAGAAAAATAGGATTATACAAGGTAAACTACTCAGGTGGTTAGGATGGTTAGGATAAAATAAAGAAGTCTAAGACTCACACAGTCCTATTTAAGGGAGTTAAGCCACAAGGCAAGTGGAAAGCAATGCAGCGATTAGTCTCAATTGTGCTTCTTTATTATAGACATAAATAGACCTTCTTTTATTTTTTAGCTATCATTATTCCAAAGAGCATCCATTTCAGTACCTGAAAAATTATTTTCTTAAAAAAAAACTGTATTTTACAAAACAAAAACTAGAAATACATTTTAAAAGATAGATTTCAAAAAATGTGTCTAGCACATAGAAGAAAGACTGGGCACTGATTCTTATAGCAAAACTAATATGTTTGTTAACATCACTTAATGCAAAATGAATGTCATGATCATCGGTTTGTTTAAACTCCCATAGATAACAAAACCTCTAGAGAGCTTGTATTGTCCACAGAATTGTAATCAAACTGCAAAATATATTTATCACCAGCAAGCAGATTTAATATTGCCATTTTTCAACTCGCAACAAAAAAGCACAAAGAAATATAGCAAGCAGTTCTAAAACAAGAGCAAAGCAAGTTTGCCCCTAGAAACACATCAGTGAAGGGGCAAAGAGTGATTTTCTTGTTTTTCCCTTTGAAAGAAGAAAATTTATATTGTTCTAAGAAACAGTTGATTATTAATAGAGCTGTTGAAACCCGGGCACCTTGGCCTGGCTTCTAGGACCTCTGTTATTAGTTTTTGAACCAATGACAAAATGTGCAGATAGCCACTCAATGGAGCACGGACTTGCCCCTTCACTTGTGATGATTCTGAGGTTCTTGCTGAGACTGCAGTCTAGAATATCAGAAATGGAAATAACAATACACAGAGCTATTTTTGTAGTGTCTCAATCAGTCTCTATGGCAACATATTTTAGCCTATTTAGATTGCTTTTTAAAGTGTTCTATCTCCATCCTTCCTTGCATTATTCTGTTGGGTAACAGATACTGAAAAAAATAAATAAATAATGTTGACATATAAACATCTAGTATGCTTTAAAATTTGGGAGAGTAGGTGATTGTTGGCTTTATATTTGACCCTTCCATTTTTTAAAGATATTCTTCTAAAATTCTTGTCTTTTCTTTGAGAAAAGAAAAAGATACTAAAATTGAAAAAGAGATATTCAACTTGAAATGTAATTTTCCAAAATATGTATAAATGCATAACTTTACCTCTGTGAGTCTGAGTGATTTATGAGTGATTATGAAATATGTCATTATTACACTTATACAGCTTGGGGAGGGAAGTGCAGGCAGAAAAAAATAATTTATTGAAGGTCATCCAGACAGCTAATAGTTTTACTGTCTCTGGTAGCAGATACACAGATTTGCAGTACCTGGCTTAAGTGGTATCTAATACTACACTTTACACCTAAGTTCTCCTTATTTAGAAAGTTTACATTAGGTCAATTTAGATTCATCATATTTGCCTCATTCTTCTGCTACCAGATGAAAAAAAAAGAGAAAAAAAACTCAAAATACACAAATAAATATGAAAAACTGAAATACTAAACACTGAAACTAACCAGAGTGAAAATGCCGTTAAATACAAAGAAAAAAAGAAAGAATTTTTACAAAAGTAGAGGATTTTGTTTTTATAAAATTATGTTTGTATTAAATCAAGATATTCTATGTAAGAATAATTTGTATGAAACATATGTTCTTTGTTCACGGGGAAAAAAAATCCAAAAGATCAAGAGATGATGACTAACATGAAGTAGGATCAGTATTTGTGGACAATATGGAAGTGAAAGCAGTCAGGGCTGGTTTGGGGGCTGTCTGCACAGAAGATTTTTGTTGAGGGCCTTGGCTCTTTCTGTCAATGCACCAACAGGGATTGTGGTTGGCAAACGTGCAGATGTAGGGGACTTTTTTCATGCAGACAGAATTCTTGTCCCTCATGATTTGACCTGCTTTTTAAAATGACCTGGTGCAATTTTTCTACCTATCATGCTGAGAACATAAGAACAGTGGTACTGGATCACCTTGGCAATCTCTCTTTTCACTCTGTGCCCACAACATTAGCCAGACATGTCAGGAAGACGACAAGAACAGGGAATATGCAGAGTCATCCTGTCTGTGATACATCTGTCTGAGTTTCGGGCAGTCACCTCTTAAAGATTTTCTAAATGAGAGACTGCATCCAAACATCCAAGAGACAGCCTAGTCAGTAATGCATTTAAAAACTCATTTATACCTTTGACTACCTTCAAAGCCTGAAGCCGTGAGTTCCACCTTTCAGTTCTGTCATATATCAAAGATATAAGCATAAAATAATAGGCTATACACCCTAAGCCCTGAGCCTAATCTAATTCCTAACACTAAAAATGTTATTTGAATGTACATCATAAAATTATTTGTTTCCTGATCATCTTTACACAGTCCCTTACAATAACTAGGAGTAATTTTTTTTTTAAAAAAACCACCACGGATGAGCATGTGCATCCAAGAGTCAAACAAAATTACAAATGATCTGCTACATCCTGTTGTCTGTTTTGGTTCATGCAAAAATTAGAGTGCTATTACATAAGTCCAAGTGTCATCATTTCAGCTTCGTCAGAATGTGATTATACTGTTAAGGGGCAGCAGTTCTGTTATGAATACTATAAGCTTTTTGATTTCTTCACCTGAAAATTTAGTATTTGAGGATTTGTGATTTAAAATAAAAAAGGCGAAAAAGGAAGTTTTGAAATGTGTGTGCTGATAGTTTAGTGAGATCAGCCGTGTATTTAGAATGAATGTTCTCACCAGAAAAGTTCAAAAAATCAATTAAGAGCAACCAATGCTACTGTGCCACATATAGATAGCAAGCCAACATACAGCTGGCCATCTAAATGTAAAATAGAATTGTCAAAGTATTCTTAAAATTTGTGTTTAGTGCCTAAAAATAGTGAGGTTAATTACAGGAGAGGGAGAGACAGAGAGGAAAAAAAGCTGCAAAACGTCAGCCTCCTCCAGCAGAATTTGACTCAGTTGTAGTTCAAAAATAATTAGTAGCAAGCACTTACCATAAAGCCGTCACAGTGTTACCACCTTGAAGAACGGAAAGTAATTTATCTTTAGAAAGTGGGTGCCTAACATGGATTTAGAAGGTAATATTAATGAGAGAAAGAATCAGGAAACAGCAGCATATTTAAAGCTAACCAGAGCTAAAATCAATGACAAGAGGTAGGCAAAAGCACATGAGTAATTTATTAGGGAGCAATGGATTTGCGTAAGGAGTCCTTATTCTGATATGTGGGGTGAAGATAAATTAGCTGTTTTGTAAACCGAGCAGTCCTGCAGGCCATTTGAGTAATTTATAAAACAAGCCTTCAGGAAATGCATTTGCTCTTTCTCTGCATGGCTCTCCTTGCTGTGCATACCCACAAAACTATCCTAAATCTCTTTTTGGAAAGACGCTGTTAGAATTAAACTTCTGTCGAGACATTGCCCTGAGTGATTACATTATGAGCAGTCCTGTTTATCGAGTGTGCCAGAGCACTTGGCTCTGTGCAAACACGGGGGGAGAGAGCAGTTGCAGTCAGGCACTGAGCAGATATAATTCAAAGCACCAATCTCAAGGCAATAAATATACAGTTTTATTTAAGTCCAGTCTCCCTTTGGTGAGTTAGCTACTCATTCCTATGAAGGTCTCATCCACTTTGTTAGGGAATAAAAATCTAATGTTCTTACTAAGCATTAATCTCTTCCCCATGCGTTTGCAAGTGGCCACGGCTCTGTTCTGTGCAGATCTCTCACATAAATAATCTTGATAAATAAGGGTGTCTCAGGCCATCTTTTTTAATATGAAGAATACATGAGTGCAAGAATAAAGTTCATGTTAGACAGCTGTTCATAATCGAAGCTAAAGGACACTGTACGCCTTCTCTCTTTGCTGCTTAAATGTCCACTGTTCAGAAATAGATATGACCTTCTTCAAAAGGACCATGAAGCACTTCTGGTTTCCCTCTTCTCCCAGGAATAGCAAACTTTGAGACACTGTGACTTTTGCTGCATCTTCAAGGGGAAATTCTTCAAATTCCTTGTCAGGCATAATCTAAGAGCATAGCTAAAGCCCACCTGGAGAAAGCTGTCACGTTGCTAGGCACTCACTTTCTCCGCAGTTTATCTTGCTGAAATCTCTCTGCATGCTGTCCAATGTCTTTCCACAAAATATTTCCTCCCTCATTTGGAAGCCCTTTTTTTCTCCAGCAGGAGGCCCATGTTCTTAGACTCCCTGGGAGTTAAGCAAAAGTGAAAACAGAAGATAAGAGCCCGTGTGGAGAGCTTCTGGCTCCTAACGGGACTCCTTATAGTGTTTCCTGTAGGAAATATGTTGTTAGGAAATATTTACAGGGGAAAAGATCATGTATATTTACAAGGAAAAGAACCCAGTGTTCCCTGGTAACTATGAGGATCAGTTTCCAGAGGGACCTGGACAGACTGGACCACTGCGCGGTGAGAAAGATCATGAAATTCAACAAGGACAAGTGCAGGGTCCTGCACTTGGGGAGAAATAACCCTGGACACCGGTACAGACTGGGGGTTGACCTGCTAGAGAGCAGCCCCGCAGAGAGGGACCTGGGTGTCATGGTGGACGACAAGTTGACCATGAGATAGCAGTATGCCCTGGTGGCCAAGAAGGCCAATGGGATCCTGGGGTGCATTAAGAAGAGTGTCTCCAGCAGGTCAAGGGAGGTGA
>JAUBOD010000810.1:809229-864743 GCA_032353885.1 Nothura maculosa
TGTGCAGGGAGGTTGGACTAGATGACCTCTAAGGTCCCTTCCAACCTTACACATTCTATGATTCTATGATTCTATGAGTGCAATTCAAATAGTAATGATATCCCAGCTCCTCCTCCAGGCTGCCTATAGGGGAATGGGGAACCTTACTTTACATCCTAATTATGGTCTACATCAACCAATCCTTTTCTGTGCCTCCATGGGTGGACACATATATAGAGCGAGGGCAGAATATAGCCAAGAAGGCTAAGACCAGAAGAAAGACTGCCGTTCTCTTTACTCCCAAAATCTGCCTCAAAGCAGTACAACTGGATTCTTACCAGTTATATTCCTCCTGCTTCCTCTTATCACTCTGCAAAACTTATTATTTACTCCTTTAACACATGCAGGTTGTTATATTGCCCCTCATTAGGGGGCAATACTAGGGGCAATAGCTGCACACAGGTGGTTATACTGTTACTCTTTCATAGTAATGACTTACAGATTCCACAATCATGCTTTCAAACCATTGTGAAAGGTTCCACACTGCTTCATCATAAATATTTTGGGCTTTATCATAGGCTTTGTACCAGACAAGCCTATCATAGATAAAGAGAACTGAATGAATAGAATTCATTGAAGAATTTGTTCCTGCTGGGAAATGATACAAAAGTATAAGCAACATCAGAGGTTTCAGCTTTTATGAAAAAAAAAAACACTCATCATTTTGTGTTCTTGCACAAACTATGATGGAAGCTAACGTCAGAATATTAGCTGAGTAAGGAAGACGATGTTTTCTACCTGTTGTCCTGTCCCATTCTTAGTCAATCTTCCATGTGGCCATAACCTCTTAGTTTCTTTGACTGTGGACACTTGCATTTTTCTTTCAACTTTACAAATATCTAATCAGTGTAAAACACCAGTAAGCAGAGCGTACAGTGACCAGACTGGAGGTCACACAGACACAGGGAACTCTGAGGAAGAGCTGTGCTCTGTGTGTTCCTCAGTGCACACAAGCAACCCTTGCTCTGGAATCTTTCTTCTGAATGAAAAATCATTCTGATTTCACTAATATCATTAGCTATCCGAAGTTTCTTAATGTTTTCCCTCTCCTTTATTTACAGGGAAATTTCTTTAGCTATGTTTTCCATATTATAGTGCCATTTATTTGGAATTTCTTACTTCCAGCTGAAATTTCATCCTGTAGACGAAGCCTTTTCATCACTATTACAGAGATCATTCAGTAAACCAAATGAAGAAAGATATGGATTGCCTCTGAAACCACCCATACCTAATGCATTAAAAGCATTACAAATTAGTACCATGATCTTATGAGGTGATCTTACGATTCGTGATGCTTTTGCATGACAGATTTGCACTGATTGTGCTGTGCACAAACTGAAGCACAGCATATTGCCCTGATTGCAGACTGTTCATCGCTCACTACACCTTCCTTCTCAGATAAACAGGTTAAAGTAATTTCACAGAGAGATGTATAACAAACCCCACCTTTTCTATTTACTGAAAATATTGCTTTGAAAAGAATGCACAAGCCATCCAAGCCTCTCTATTTCCATGTGCTTCTCAAATGTGGCAACATGTACTCTGTTGCTAATGCTACAGTGAAAAACTGCATGGTTCTGAAATAAAAACAAAATTTCAATTCAACGAGACCACAAGAAAAAATGGTAATCCACATATGTACATACATATATGTATCCTATTTACACCTTTCTGATCCTTTTACTTCTCTTTTTTAAAAAAATGTGTATGTATGTCTGTATACATTAAATTCACTCTTGTTAATACAAAAGCCTCTGTTCTTACACTCTTCCCAAGGAAACATGCACTCTACTTCGGTACTGTATTAGCTCCCTTAAAGCCAACACATGTTTTACTGGATAGAAGAACTAAGCCAACATATTTCAGCTGCTTCTGCAGGTGGCATGGACCCAGGCACTGCCTTGAACTAGGCCATGATCCCTCTTGCACATTTTTTTCTTGCACTACCTGGCGTCATGGTGAATGAATTCTTTTTAATACATTTGGTATGCTAGTACAGATAGATGTTGCCATAAAGCATTTTTTAAAAATGTGCATTATTGATTAAAGACATGTAATTTTTAAAAAGTAAATCAAAAGTCTCTGGCCTGAAAAGATTTTGGCTAACCACTGTAATGTGGATACTTGTATTTTAATAATACTGGACAATTGTGATCAATTAAGCTGTATTTTAATCATAGGTCTTGGTAGGTGATGTACTGCAAAGTTGTTGCTTCAACAGGTTCAGTCAATAGCAAAAAGAGATAGGATTCTTAGAGTTGTCAGGAGAAGGAATATTTGCGGAGACCCAGACAAGAAGATGGACTGTTTTCCTATGTCAGGGTTATAATCATCACAGTCAGACTAAGTGGAAGGAAACTGTAGGCTTTGTTGTTGAACTTCTCTTTCTAGTTATCATTTTGATTGCTGTGGAAACTCCCTAAAATTACAGCAATTTTATTGTTAGTAAATGAGATCAAAATTGAAAATAGAGCAAGCAGATGATCCCATTTAAACTTAAAGAGGAGAGATGCTCAAGTGACAATCACATTTTTCTGAAAGAAAAGGACTGTATGTTTGACAAGAAAGATACATTCAGCTTTTTACTACCATGGAGGAGCAACATGATGCATTATTCTCTGTCTACGCAACTGGGGTTTTTCCTAGTGATATTTGCATCAGGCGATCAGTTTGCATTGACTGAACTTCTACAAGAATGAAAGTTGCACTACCTTGTCACATCAATATCCATTCTGTTACTTTTATGTGTTATGCCACTTTATCCTGAGAAGACATGACTGAGAGGGGATCTTGTCAGTATACGTGAATACCTTAAGGGAGAGTGTTAAAAGGATGGGGCCAAACTATTTTCAGTGGTGCACAGTGACAGTACAAGAGGTAATGGCCACAAACTGAAACACAAGAAATCCTGCCTGAAGGAAAAACTTCTTAACTGTGAGGTGAACTTCTTAACTTCTTAACTTGAAGAAGTTGGCTAGAAAGATCATGGAGTCCTCTTCTCTGGAGATATTTAAAACTTTACTGGTCCTATTCCTGTGCAATGTGCTTTAGGTGAACCTACTTAGGCAGAGGGGTTGGACTAAGTGATCTCCAGGGGTCCTTCCAACTTCAGTCGTTCTGTGATTCTATGATTTCTTCAAGGAAGATCTTTTTTGCTTGCATTCGGTAACTAACAGATAACCTTTTTCTCAGAACTCCATAGGAAATGCCACCTATGAACTGTGCTTTGAACTCTTTTCTCTAGCTACAGCCATTCCTGACTCAAGTGTAACCCTTTGCTTAGCTCAGCTCAACTCCTTTATTATCAGTACTGACTCACTACCCCTAGCTACCACACAAACCTTCTCAATGAACTTTTAAATAAATTAAGCTTGGAAGATTCAGGACCTTTGGAACGCTCTTTAGCTCTGTTTAATCATAACTGCAGTTGACTGTTGGCTCTTGTGTCCTTCATTCTTCTTCAAATAGGAGTAGCCATTAGTGTGCTAACGCAACCAGATACTTCTACTTGCATCATACCAGAGAGATATAAAAATCTAGGAATCTTTATGTAATAAATTGAATGAATGTACAACATGTGGCTAGTATGTTATATCTGAACAGCTTTTGTTTGTTGCTAAGGTAGTTGTCTCATTATTATATCTCTTCAAACCTGCCAGGAGCATAATCTTAATTTATAAGATTATGCTGCATATTACACATTTTAAAATGAAACTGGCCTCAAATTTTCAGTCTAAAACACAAAAAAAATAAAATAATAAAGAAAAGAAAATGCCTTGGATGCCCAAATGAATCTTGTTTATTTATCCAAAATTTTATTTATCCAAAATCTCCACCTTAATCTGCAAATTTGCCAAATAACTAGAATTGTTTCTGACAACCCAGCAGAACCACTCTGACAGTCAGCCTACGTTCCCTTTTTTTTCTTATGAGTCACAGCCAGTTACAGAGATTTTTCAAGCTAAATTACACTTTCATCAATATCTATACAGTCCCTTTTGTTCAGACTGCACCCTCACTTCTGCTCTTGTAAAATCATTAACCTCAGTGATGTGCAACAATGTAAGACCTGTGCTTACTTTCCAGAGACCAAATTGATTTTGCTTGTCCATCAGTTCAAAACAAATCTGTATTTTATCAAAAAGAAAAAAAAAATCTTTCTTTTGATAAGTGCAAAACCTAAACAAAAAAAATCCTCTTTTTTTAGAATGATTTTTCAGGGCAGTATCACCTTCAAGTTATTTTTCAATTCTCATTCCTCATTACTCTTTTTTTTTTTCAAAAAAACCCAAATACTAGTGATTTCCACTTCTGTTCTTGAACCAAGAGTCACAGTTGGTTTCCCAGAAAAAAAAAAGAAAAATAGAATGTGCATAGTGAAATACCATCATTGCAACACAGTGATAGCATTATCACTGTGATATCAGAGTGATAGTTCATTTCATGCTTCCAAGTTTCAAAGGGCACCTGAAATCGTACTTTTCTGAACTTCATAAGCTTTCCAACACATTTGTATGAGGACATAGCTAAAATATGCTACTTTCTCCTAGTACAGTTGATGTTTATTTTATTTGAAGTGTTTAACACTAAAGGCAGCAAAATAAGTTCATGAGGTGAAGGTAGCCATATTCACTTAGGAATGAAATCATTCATCCAACACTTCATAAGCATTAAAAAGACATAGGATAAGGGTCAAGGTCACAAGTGTTTGCTCATGCACCTTCCATCCCTGATTCTCTCCATGTGAGATCCATTCAAAGCCTGATTAAATTAATGGGAGTCTTTCCACTGAGTTTTGAATTAATCCTCTAAGCAGTCAAGGGATCATAATCCTTTTATTCCTGCCTGATAGTTCAAGAAAATATACACATTCAAAGGGCAAAGTCAAGAAAGGACAGCTTCACTTGCAAGGTACTGTAATCGAAGAAATGCAATTGCCTGTGAGTAACCTGTTCTGTGATACAGCTTGTGATGAGCTCATTCGCTTGAGTGGAAACTAGCAGTAACAGTCCAAACCAGCAGGAAAGCTAAAACGAGTGAGCACAAGGAACCTGTATGAAAACTGACTTCCAACTGGCTTTCAATTTACTCTAGACAAGCCACCAAGAAAGCAATTCTGAGTAACACCTTACAAATCTGAGTATAGCAATGATGGTCTTCAGAGAACACCACAAACAGCACAGAATGGATTTTGCTGTCTCAAGTTAGTTGTATCTCAGCATATTATGAATTACTCAACTGGACCTCCTGCCTGTGTCTGAACTAGCAACTAAAATGGGTCACAAATAGCCCTGAGGCCACCTTGCACAATATGGCTTGCGTCTCTACAGCTGAGTCTTTGCAAGGCAGGTGAAGAGTTGCACACAGAAGGACCACCAGACGTGGATCGTAGTCCAGCCTCTGCTTCAGCCTGTGCTCAGGTCAGGTCTGGGAAAGCACTGTCTCACTCACTCACTCATAATTTTGCTGAAGAACACACTAACATTTTATAACCTTCCAATGCAAAGGCCAAATTTTGGGCTTTTATTTGTACAAACATGGATTCTGCAGTAAGGCAGAATAAGGAACGTTTTTATCCTGATGCAACAACTTTCAGAAATACTTTTATATCCCCAAAGTAGCAAACTGTCCTTTCACATCCAGTTTTTGTACCATGAACATTATGAGGCCTGGAGGAGAATAATGGCTAGGATAGGAATTAATTTAGATAACAAACAGGAGTTCTTTTTAGAAATAACTGTGGGATGCCAAAGGACTGCTATACGGTATCAAATTAAAACACAGGTTATCAATATAAGTGACAGAGGTAACAACTACCAAAGCAGAACATAACTGTAAAGGACAGAAGCTCCAAAGAAGGATCCACATAGTTTTGGAGTCTGAGAGTGATCAGCCTCTGTATTGCTGGAGTCTACACCTGAGGAAAAAGTGGGAGACTGATCTCCTTTATACCTATCTCTGTGATAAGGTATGACTTTAAAAGCTTTATTTGGAGAGAAGCAACCTAAAATAGCTGAAAATATTATACTGTATCCTGAGACTTGGCTCTTCTAAAGTTTAGCAGCTGTGATGATAAGTAACACACAGTGCAGGACAAAAGTAAAAACCGGATACAGAAAATATCTTCCTCCCTATGGCACTGTGATACTGTAGGTGATATAGACTATAGAGTCCTCTGTGAGGGGAGTCACAAACTATTCTAAAGGAACAGTAGAAACAACTACAACATTCACAGTCAGCTTTTAAGCCTCATGTGCACCCCAGGAAAGTCAAAGGCATCTCATTTGTTGTGAACAAACAATGATTGAGAGAAATTGAGTATGTTCTTTATTATCACTCATTATTTTTGTAGTGGAACATCATATTCAGCCCCTACTGCTGTTGTACAAAAAATATTAATTGCTACAAAAACGCAGTTACCACACACGTTATCTAGCAAAACATGTAGGGTACTGCAACACAATAACTATGTATATCTCTTGATGACAAATGCTGATTATCTTAGGGTATCATGTGTAGAAAACAAACACACTGTAATCAAGTTAAAACACTTGAGCTTTCTTCCTTAAAGGCCATGGGAGAAGGATTTTTTAGAAGATCTAGAAGATTATCTGCAAGTTAGTTGAACATTAAAGTTCTATATCATTTGATACAAAGTATGAATACTACTAGATTAATTTAGATTTCCTGATGTGTTTGCTGATGTTAGAAATATTCTAGTGCAGCAAAAGGAAGGAGTAAGGTTTTTTTAAAATGAAATAGTACCATCAAGTGAATTTATGACGCCTGTAATATTAATGATCCTGCAAAAGAAACCTGAGAGTCTACAGCTATAATTTCTCAGGAGTTTACAATTGTAACAATTTGAAATATTTTAGAGAAGGTAGATCTCTTCACCATTTTATTTTTTGTCATTGAAGTTCTGTCCCTCTTCCTAAAAAGATCACCTAGAAATTCCATAATATTTGAGTATTATCTGTTCAGTACCCTGAATCTCAATACCTTGGCAGTGTCTGCCATTGCTGAGACAAAGGTACTCTCTTGTGTAAATCGGTAAAGTTCTTGTCTTTGATTGAAAATAAGGGAAAAGATAAACTGTTTTATTCCTGTTTCGTAGTTGAGAATGTGAGAGTCACAAAAAGCTAATAACTGAATACAGACATTAACGCAGAATTGTATTTCCGCTCTTTGGTATATTCTTTCTTTGCTCTTTGTTTTGCTTTTTCTTTGTTTTGTTTGTTGTTCTTTGTTGTGTTCTTTCTGTGCTCTTTCTTTGTATGTTCTGTCCATGGGCAGGACTTGATAAGAAAAATTTAGCACCCATTTAATTTATTTCCTTGCTCTTATCTATTTACAGCTAAATCAAGGTTAAGGTTTTTTGTTTGTTTTTGTTTTCTGTCTTTCCTTCCTTCTTTCTTTTTCTTTCTTTCTCTTTTTCTCTCTTTCTATTTTTAATCTTGAAGTAATTTTATTATTTATATGACTTCCTACTAATTTTAATTTCTCTTTCATGACAAAATACAGATGAGTGGATTTTAGCACTGTTTATTTTGCTATCACCAATACAGACTTCACTTCTCCAGCTAGCTTTGATTCTTACACTGTTTATCAGATTCCAGGTAAACTAGAGAATAAAAGGATCTGCTTGAGTGGAAGTAGGAGAATCAATTATTAGCTAACTCTTTTTGTCTTTATGTGAAGGATCTGTTCACATTGCTGTTCTATTTTAAAAAAAATCAGATGCTCCAAATTCTGGTGTGGTTATTCTCAGGATGGTTTTAAACTTTTTATAGGTCATAAAAATGGATAAATCTTGTAGACAACATTCAGCTTTATTGCCTTAAAAAAGAAATGAAGCCCTAGAATCACTAGCTTTGCATTTCCTCTCTATGTTATGTTTCCCTGCTGTACTTCATTGCTCTTATTCTGACTGAGTCTCCCACAAGAAGGAAAAAAGAAAATAATTTGATACCTGCCATGAGCTCTTACTTTCAACAGTACATTGTTTATTTAAAAGGAATGAAACATGTTTGCACTTCCAGCTAGCTAAATACTTCAAGCTCAGTTAAAGCTCCTGGATTTGTACCTTCTGAGGGAAGAAAAACTCCCATATTCCACTCAGAATTAAATTTGGGGAACTAAAAACAACAGCAATGGGAGGAATTAGAACAAGCAGAGTAGACTTCATTTCAGCAGCTTGAATAGCAGTGAATAAATTAGGTTGTTAAAATTCATTTGGTTGCAACTTGACAGGTGCTCAGCACAGGTAATTAATTCAGTGAGTTGTAATAAACTAGAATTAGATAGGAATAAAAAGCAGCTCCTCCTAAAGAAATGAGGAGGATGTGGATAGCTCACAAGCTGTGTAGCTCCTTGGTCATGGCTAAGCTGGGAGACAGCAGTGCTTCCTCCCAAGGCTGGTGGCTAGAAGGAGGAGGAGAGATGAGGAGTAGTTCAGTAAAGAAGAAAATGCAGGTAGACCATTCAGAAGAGTTGGTTATATAGATGGCAGTTGTATATTCCAACTACTGCACACATCTCATTTCTCCTATTTTCCAGCTTTATGACCAACGAGATGATTGTTAGTATTTTAATTATAGTTCTTTCTTTCACAACAGCCATCTCCATTTTTTTTCAGATTATCTACATCTATCTTTCTTTCAATACAAGAGAGAGATTCTGAGCTAAATCACAAAGTCTCTACTCAGTGAGCTGCAATAGCTGAGTGTTTTCATCAAAAAGGCCATAATTTCTTCTTATTTGGAAATTAATAAAATAAATACTATGTGCATTTAATACTGTGTTTTGCAAAGACAATTTTTGCCTGAAAGAGTCTACTCTGTCCTCAAAAGTCACTTTTTGTCAAATGCACGTTCCTGTAGAAACTGTTAGGTTCTACAAAAGCATTGATAAAAAGGCAAAAAGTTACATGGTTGGAATTTGTAACATATAAGTCATCTAAGATAAAGAACATTTCTGTATTTTCTAGTCTGTTTCTATTTCATTGTTCATCCCCCTGTAATGCTATCATTTTAAATAAGCATTTATAATTCACAGTTTTTCCTGATAGCAGTTTATAGAAAGACAGGAAGAAAAAATATATCTCTTTTCAGACTCTTAACAGTCTGAAACTGTTCTGCTAACATTTTTAAAGGAATCCAACCAGATTCCTTTAAAAATCTAAGACTGTGCTCCCTGGCCATTGCCGTCATACTTTTGCCACATATATGGAATAGTGACTTGCTTTAAATGACCTACCTGAAATATTTTCCTTTGAGGTAATTAAAGACAGAAGTGTCTCTTTGTTCTATGACAATTTAATTTTTTTTTCCCATATCATTATTAGCTGAGTAAGTTGAATATATTCATAGGTGTATATTTCAGACCTGATTCTGTGCAAGTCATTTGAGTATTTTTCTATGGACTTTAAAAAGACAATTATCTTTTTATGCACAATGTAATGTTAATTTTTAATTGATAGCTAATGTGGATATGCAATTCAGCAGTACGATTCAATCCAACTTTAGACTGTGAATGTACGGAAATTTTTTACTGTTACTCTAAATCAACTCTTCTTTGCTTACTTACATTTTTAGAAATGCACTGTTCATGGAAAATTCACTAAAAGAAAACTGTTAATCTTCCATGTCTGATCTGAACTTTGACAAGCAACATTTGCCAATGCAGAGGCAAACATGTCCAAAGAAAATGCATCCATGAATTCAGAACAAGGTCTTAATTCTGATATCACAAATCTGACTGCAAATCAAGCATGTCAGTATTATTTCATACATTGGAGTTATACTAAAGTGATGTCAGTGGAAAATCAGAATAATACCTGCAATCTCTGATATGAAGAAAACCTGAAATACTAGATCTAATTTTTAAAAAAAGTTTGACTTTTCTGAATCATTCATTACATACCTGAGATATTTTTCTAAAATAAATCAATGACTATTTTGTGTGATACTGAGTTTTTACTTCTTTACATGATTTCTTTTTAAAAATTAAAGAATTTCAGATTAATTTTAGATGAACTATGTTTTTGAGAAAACTATTGGAGTGAAGAAATGTAACACAAGAGAATGCACTGTAAGTTGTAGAAATATACTTGGTTTCAGACAAGAAACTGGGAAAATGAGCAGAAGAAAAATTTCAAAACAAGATTTGAAAGTAATTAATACAAAATGAACTAAAAAAGATTCTAGTGACATCTCTATTATACCTTTCCCAAACTTATTCAGCTCTGGGCCTTGAGCCTTGATTCAACAATATATTCAAGCATATATATAAAATTATGCACCTGCATATTCTCTCCTTTAAATAGCTTCTGCACTGAGATTTTAGTATGTCCTTCAAAATCTACTAGCCTTTTATAATAGGCATGTTTGTTTGTATGCATAACTTGCAGATATATGCATGTTGCATAAGGAAATAAACTTTAAAAAATCATGTGTTTTGAACTATGATCTTGCATTGCCACTATCATGGATATGATTTTTTTTAGCTTTGATTTGATTTTTACACTTACAGTTGTAAATATAAATACAGCTTATTTTCAACATTAACAATTTAGTCTTGATTCTGGGGTCAGATGCATAATGCATTTTATAGCTTGTTACCTCATTTCAAGCAACCCAGTGATGCATAGATCACAATTTATTCCAGGAAAGAAGCACACATTTATGTAAGCCACAATGTTAAGTTTAATTAAGGGCCACAGTGACAAAAGAGAACCTAGAATGGATGAGCTCAAAGTACTTTTTAGATGACAAATGACTGACAACCATAAAAGCAATATCCAGAGTATTTGTTAAGGTTATGATACTTAAACTTAGCTAAAGTGATGTCAGGCAGTATGTTCAAAGAGCTTCAGGATTTTCTATAACATTTTAAAGAAAAAATCAAATAAACCAAACTTAATATATTGTCTAAAATTCAGATTTACAGTTGATATGTGTATATATGAAGGAAAGAACATAAATCTGGCGATTAGGAGCATTTGCAGCCCCACATCATTTTCTTTATTCAGCTCTATAACCAGTTCCTTTGTAACTTGTTCACCTCAGTGGAGTCATCATCATGCCTGGTCAAAATAAACATGCAGAGAAAAATCTGTTTGCAAAATTTATTTTGTGTTTTTCTTCCTGCTCTGCAAACCTGATGTTTGAGAACACAGTCCATTCTCTTCTGCCTAATCCAAATGAACATCTCTGTCTTACTCTTTGTGGCAACTACGCCATAAAGGGAGAAGTGATGCTAAGGATAAAGGTCAAGATGATAGAAAATGACAACTCTTTGGAATGAAAAGAGAAACAAGTGTCGCTAAGTATTCAGCATGAGCTTCTCTTTGCTCCCTGCAGGGCATCTGCACCACAACCACCGCATTTTTACACTTCTTCTTCTTAGCTTCATTCTGTTGGGTTTTGACAGAAGCGTGGCAGTCATATATGGCTGTTACTGGAAAAATTAGGACACGGCTCATAAGAAAACGTTTCCTGTGCCTTGGATGGGGTAAGTCCATAGAATTCCTTTACTGAGAAGCATTGGGATCAAATGTTTAATGCAGTAACTATGTCAAGGTTATTATCATTTTCTTCTGTGAACTTGAAAGATAACAAACAGCACACATTTCTAAATAGAAAAATAGGCTAGGAGACTTTTTATTTTATCATTTGAAGTGTCAGTATAATCTTTTAGTTCAAGCTATGCTGGTGTATATACTTTAGCATTCTGTAATATTTGTATTTTAGTATAACTTTTGTAGATTTTTAGTAAAGTAGTCTAATCTCGAGAAATCAAAATAAAGCAAGAGAAAATACTGAATATTCGTGAAGTCAGTGATACTAACTCACTTGGAGATGTCAACTGTATCAGTAAGTTAGCTACATCAAAATGATGGGTAGAAACCCCATCTCCCTCCCTGTGAATGTCTGAGAAAAAGAATTCTACCATTGCACTGAGCTTTATTAAATAATTCATTCCATGTAAAATTGATCATTTTGCATTAGTTTGGCTTGTCATTTCCTGTCCAGAAAACAAAAGGAAAGAAACAGCCAAAAAAGAACAGAAACATTTTGCTCAGCATTTAATAGTTATTACTACCTTGATTTTTTTTTTCAGGTCTACCAGCATTAGTGGTTGCAATATCAATAGGCTTTACCAAGACAAAAGGATATGGAACAACGCACTAGTAAGTCAATCTGAAGTGATAAATTATGTATTTAATTAGCAGGACTTCTATAACCATCAGGAATTTTATAGCATAGTCTAAAAGCCTACTTTCATTTTTGGAACTGCCCTGGGAATCAATGAGTGATCTAGAGAAGAACAAAAAAGAAAACCACATCCCAGTCTCAGCAAAGAGAGAAGGATCTTGGATTTCCAGTGAGCGTTTGAGGCATGAAGCCTTTCCAAAGCCATGAGGATTAGATCTGCAAACTCCCTAAGTCTTATGCAAATTTACCAAGCAGATCCTTAAATTCTGTGGTCACCTTTTGCCGCTTTTTAAACTTGTCTACAGCTGTACAGGCAGAAATATCTCTGGCACCTGGGATTTTGCCAGATCTACCCTTCTTTTATCCCTGATGGAATAACAAATTTAGCCTGAATGTCCTGCCTGCCAGCAGAATGTCCTAGCCCCTGAGATATGTATGCGGGAGGGAATTTACCTCAATCTCTCTGTTTGGAGCTCTCCTCACGTTCCCTAGGAAATTAAGTATGCATCTGGACAGAAAGAGAGGAAATATGACTCTTTAGATTGGTTATGAGAACATTCGTCAGGGATTCTGATAAGTTAGGTCAAGTCCTTGCCTCAATGAATATAGAATTATTTTGCTCAGCATCATCACTGAGTGAGATCGGGATCTCCTCTCCCTGAACCATGTGTCCCACTCTGATGGCATATGGGAGGGTAGACTTCAGGTCCTTATTCTGACTCTGGATGGTTAAGAATTAAAAACAACAGCAACAACAAACTCCTCTTGCTGAATGCCAGCTTTAACCACTGAGCTCTTAAGTTTTAAAGTGTCAAAACATGTGTCAGGCATTTTGCAATGAGGAAAGATATACCTAATTGAAACACTTATCCCTTGGACAGCACTTACGGCTGGGAATCATTGGACTCTATATTAAGACCTGCTCTTCAGGTCATTTTTTTCTAGATAATATGAGCTCATCTTACTAGCTTTTTTACTATTTAGTCAAGGTGATAGGACTGGAAATCTGTTAGGCTATGCAAATTACAAATTGCAATATCACAATGTCGACATCCCACTGTGGATTTTGCCCTGTGCCTTACAGGATCAGTCCTATTGCTGAAGTTATTCATCCGTGACTTCAGTTAATGTTGTTCTTCTTTCCTTCCTTGCTTGAATGTATTTTTAAAAAGAGCCTATACTGAAATATTCAGACAAAGCCACAAATCATATATTAAGGATGCAATGGAAAGCAGGGAGGTGTGAGTCTGTGTGTATAATTGGAGCTCCTCTCCCACAGCACTGTGGAGTGAAAGCACAAAATGAGATGTACAAGAGGCAAATGACCAATAACAGAGCTTTCATAGCTTATTTGCAGATATGTTTTCCTAATATTTGACATCTCCATAATACAGAGAAAACAATGGAATAGAGTTTGCTTCTTTACCACCACCTGATGTGCAACCCCACTCAGACAAGGAGCTGCCCACAAAGACCTGTGTGCTCTAGCTGTTGGGCTGCAGGAGAGCAGAGCTGCTGTGCTATTTTAGCATTACCTACCATAAAGCACTTTTTGAAGTGATTATACTAAGGAATATTTGGCTTTTTGGGCTGCATTCAGATATACGTGTGCTGACACCAGAAATATGTCTTGTTGCAAGCTATTCCTATTTTTGGAAAGTGATTTTTCCAAATAGAAAAACTTATAAATGAAAATAAAGCAATCAATTCCAGTCTTATAGTCATAGAGATTCACTCTCAGGAAAAAGGCCAGGGGAAATTCGAAGATTTTATGTAGGTAATAGATTGGCTATAAAGAAAAGCTCTGAAACATAAAACATCATGATCTCGGTTTCACAAGGCAATTATGCATATGTAACTGATGGGGGTGGACCCATTCCGTGATTAAGCCGCCTCTGATTTCTTCCTCTTTTGCACAGCTCTGCTTATTAGACAGTTATAATACTGTGCATATAAAACCACATATGAAAACTCTATTTCATATTGGCACTTTTTCTGACACAGTTACAAACAGAAAAGATTTCCTAAAAATGGCAAAAAAACAATGCCAAGCATTTTTTGGTATTTCAGAAAATCTGAGAAGGTTTTGTTTTTAAAGAGTTTTTTCCAACTATTTCTTTGGATACCGTAAGAGTTGTTGCTGCCCATCCTCAGAAAATCGCAGCCCTGAAGGCACCATACATTAAGAGAGAATTAATAAACCACTATGACACACTCGTGCTATCTGTTAATGAGCAGTACAGTTAAGTTGTAGGAATTCATGAGCAAAAGTTAAAATGTCATCGTAGACATGTTGTCCAGAAAGGAGGCATCCCCCTCTCAGAGAGCATCCAACTACTGCAGATGTATGGCACAGACAAGCAAATCTACAGATACTTCATCATTCAGCAGGATTTTATGACCCTGTAACATAGTCCCATAAAACCAGCAGTAGCTCTTAATACTAATCAATTTATATGGCTTTCTGCTATGTGGGGAATAGGGAGAAAGAGCACGGAACAGGAGAACAAAACAAAAACAGCTATAAAGCACTGAAAAGGAAAAGCTATTAGAGCAAAGAAGAAGAGAAGAAAAAATAGTCAAAAATCTGTCAGCAGTTCTCTAACAGCGTACTCAGGTCCCTGAGAATTCTTCTTCAGAAAGTCCTCAACCAAAAAAGATTGGGAACCAGTGCAATTCAGAGTTATTATATTCTTATATTATTCAGAGATATTGAGTATATTGTACTAATCACCTCCTAGACTGCTGGAAATTGAGATTGTTGAAAATTTGAACTGTGTGTAGTAAAAAAGGCAGCCTTTACAATTTTTTCCCAGCTTTATTCACAAACAAAAGTCATTTTATCAGCTGTTTGCTTGAGGGCATGATAGAGGTTTGTTTTTTTGTAAAGAGATTTTTGTAATGAAAACTTTTCGTTTCAATTAAAAAAACCTTTATGACTTCTCTTTCAGCACAGATACCTCAAATTGCATTTTAAACATAGTATGTAAACAATTTTTATGGACTGTTGTGTCCATCTGCTCGTAAACATGAACATTTTAGTTAAGTGTTTTAGTTAAGCACAGTGGTATTTTTTATTGTGTTCTAGAGTTCAGACTCATAGGGTAATGTGCCCTAAAATATTCCTCTTTCTCAGAAGCCCATGTTTTCAGTTTCTCTAAATAAATAACATAGTTGTTGGAAAAATAGGAACAAAAATGGTAGAAATTTTTGAAAACATTTTTCTTTGACGTTACAAAAATAAATTGAGCATTACTTCTGTAATGGTTTTTGAGATACGATGTAGAATAGCATGACAAATATTACCTTTTTAATAGTGAAACAGATATAAAATATTTACATCAATTTATTATTCTGGAATTTAGTGTTCTCATGTAGCTTGGTTCAGTTGGCAGATTTTGCATGGCTTCATTGCCATGGGAAACACTTATTTTTCTTTGCAGTTAAAATTCCAGCCCTAACAGACCATAAATATTATGATGTATTTGTATTTAACTTACTTGGTCTTCAAAAGTAACAGGAAGAGCACTGGGAAATAACAATAAAAAACCCTCTATGTTTCTAATGTGTTTTTTGATGAGATATCAAAGTAAATTATCTGAATGCATATTCTAGATTTTTTTTATATGTAGATATGATAGTGTATTCCACTAAATATGCAATTCTTTGGATGGATAATCACTAGGAAAAGAGCACAGCTGCATTTACTTTAGTGTGTGCAGCCCCCAAATATGTGAAAATATGGAAAGCTTTACATCATGATTTATCAAATATTTAGCATTTGATTCTGTAAGTGCTTGGAAGCTAGTGGTTTCCTGTAAAGTCCTGGTGCAGTTTGACAAAGTATGCAAGATTAGTAAGTCACTAGAAAATATACTTTTCAGATACTTTAAGAATATATTTAAATTGTTTGCCAAATATCTCAAAGAATACAGAAAAGTTAGATCATACATGATTTTTCTATAAAGGGAGTAGCATCTATAAGACCTTTTCCTAAAAGTAATTACTAAGTAAGTGTAGATTTATAGAAATCTGTATTCTTTGTTTAAGATCTACATTGTAGTTACTTGACCTTTCATTGTTTTAAGCATAGAATTGTCAGACATCATAAACTAGAAAAGTTTCTAGATGTCTATATGTCAAATCCTGTTCAGTAAACTCATCACATATGATTAGTGGGAATTTAACAAAGGTTTCAAAGCATATGCTATGCTTATTATAAGTTTTAGGCATTTCAGGAAAGGTATAATTTGCATTAAATTTTTTGAAACATTAATAATTGGGCTCAGTGAAACCACTTTTCAACTGTGTAAATATCATCATATCAAAATAATTTAATTCTCTTTTTTTGTGCCTGTGTATCTCTATATGTAGGATTGAATAGACATCAGGTGAATCTCATGTTATAGTAAATATCAATGTTTTCTTGGCAATATGTTATGCTTATTTTTAATTTGTGTTAGTTTTTCTCTAATGTTCTTTCCAGCTGCTGGCTGTCTCTTGAAGGAGGACTACTTTATGCTTTCGTTGGACCCGCAGCTGCTGTTGTCTTGGTAAACATTAATAGCTTTTTTAGTATTTTCATACAAAGTGATGGGATTTGCTGTTTGAATTGAGAAGGCTTAGCTATAGAACAGCATTAAATTTTGCTGTAAATATTGAGCTTAGTGTTGTTTAACATACTTAGAGTTTTTTGATTCAATTAACTGTATTGCATCTTTTATGTCAGTTTTGTATCTCTCCATGTTTACACGATAAGCCGTGAAGGAATAAAGTGCTGCTTGGTTACACAGCAAACTTGTTACAGGCTTCAATGAGTTATTATCAGCAACATCTACGCAGCTGTCAGCGCCTTGTGAAGCTTATGGCAGGCTTGATTCAGTGCTGCCTGGCAGCGTATTGCTGTGCCAGCAAAGGCAGCAAGGGCTCTGTGCCTACTGCTTTTGCAAGGGAAAAAGAAAAAAGAAAGAAAAAAAGGTCATGGTGTCTGAGAGATGTTAGTTCTGGAAATGCATTGGGATGTGAGATTCAGTATGGCTAGCTGTAGAAACATCTGCAATGTCGGGTTCTGCATCTAAACAAGTTATCACAGATGTATTTCAATGAACTAAAAAGATAGTTTAAGAGCCCACATCAGCAGAACTCTTTCAGATGTCCATCTGAGGATAAGATGAATTGCACTCTGTGTGCGCCAGTCGCTATCAGTCTGCAGCTTGTATAACCTTTGTATAACAATTTTTTCTGCGCTTTTGCTCACTTCTAAAATGGAGATTACAGAGTTGGGGTTTTTTTTGGTACAGGATACCTCTGTCACCACCAGTTATTTCTGATATCTGCTTGCAAAAGCGAAAGTCATAGTAGCCATCAAAGATATAACCATTCTGCTACAAAGATTCTCGTGATATTGATGTTTACTACTCCCATAGAGTATGTCTCAGCATTGCCTGGAGGCAAGCCAGGATCCTTTTGTGCAACTCACAGTCCCTGTCATGGTAGAGAATCCAAGGATGTTTACAAAAGACCAGTCGTAATTTTCACACAGAACTGTATGTTCCCTGTGTAATTGGCAAGCTTTATTCAGAGGTGTTCGAGCTCCCAGACGCGGTTTGCCCTCCTGTTAGTTAGTAGCTGTGAAAGGAGCTGTTCTATGCAACCACTTAAGGCTAAGTGTATGCAGCAAAAGAATTATTTAACAGCTGCTGAAAAATGTAAATGCTGAAATGAAGTGATGATAAGAAGAAATGAAAAAGAATTGGAAAGAGAGATTGGCAACTATTAGGTATTTTGGAACAGGTCTTTATAAATCTGTTTAAAAGAAGAAAAGGACTACTCTTTTCTATGCCCTTCGTTCTCCCCCTGCCGCCCATGAAATAAAAAAAAAGCCAACAACTGAGCATTTTTAATATATTCAGACTTTGGTATTGCCTCTCCATAGGCCCATGCAGAGTTAGGTGCATAGAGGTTAGCTTGCTAATACAGAGCATTCATCAAATCGTCCATTAAATGCAATTAGTGTATCCACTGAGTGCCAAAATCTGACTGCTGAAATACTGGATTTCTTTTTTAGGTTAGGTCTTCAATGGATGTGTGTTATCTCAAACTCATTTTCTTTAGTGGAGCTAAACAAACCTTTCAAATTAATTTGGTCTTCTACGTAAAAGGAAACTGCAGTCAAACAAGGCTCACGCCTGGCATTTTGGTGAAAGATATAGACAAGTCTGAGACACAGAGGGATATGGAAAAGCCAATCAGTTTTTTTCTTAAATGAGAACATATAGTTATGCATTAAATGCCTAGAAAGTAGGAAGTAGTATATTTAGGTCACTTGTGTGCTAGGTCTACCAACTGCACACAATTCAAACTCAGTGTTCTGTGTCCTGGAGTAGGTTGTATGATTGCAATTAAAATTAGGGGAATACTAAAATTATATCAAGTTCATTGCTCGCAGACAAGTATTCATATACCTTGCTACCAGATAGAATTCAGAAATAAGATGTTGCAATGTATGTGAGACAGCCATTTAAAAATATGCACTTTATTGTGTTTGGGATTTGTGCCAAATTATCTCTGATGAAATACTCTGGTAACATGAAATACTCTGGTAACTGAAAGTATGGAAAAGGAAGTTTCTGAATAAATAAATAAATAATCAATTTCTGAATATATCAGAATAAAATACTCTAAAGGCTCAACTACATGTTTTCTGTTTGACAGGTCAACATGGTGATTGGCATTTTGGTCTTTAATAAACTTGTTTCCAGAGACGGAATCCTAGATAAAAAGCTCAAACACAGAGCGGGGTAAGCAACAATTGGGTTATTTTAAAACGTATGAAGATTGTGATTGGATCACCAATTTTCAGTTACAGATATTCACCAAAATGCATTTGATTGTGCTTTGAACTTTTATATTAGTGTAACGGCGTGCCTAACAGATTCCATTCATCCAAAAGTTGCACTTGCATTATTCTGAGGCAATGCAACTAAACAGACTAAGAATAATAAAACACAAGTACAACAGTATTAAGTGAGTTAGAATGATGATTGAGCAAATCTGGGCAAAGGTTTTGCTGCAGCATCACACATTTAAATTATTGCAATTCAGAAAATAATTTTATGAAATGTATGTACAGAAGGAATCTTTTTTTTTTTTTTTTCTTTACTGTGAGCTTTAATTACTGTGGTATCTTAACATTTTCCAGTGATACAGCCTTAGTGAGGATTATGCTATTCTGGCATTCTAACTATGTGAAGAATTTGCTTGTGTGCCTAGGACGTTATATACACACAGGTATCTTTAAAACAAGTGTGATGAAAATTGGAAGTAAAAAAAGAAGTTTTAAAAGACAAAAATTATAAATATTTTTCTGTCATTATTTGTTTACAGTTTCATTTAAATTCAGTGTTTTGTCATGAGAAGGAAAGGAGTTCTTTTCAAAACTACGTTCGTTAGTGGAACTGTAACAGCAAAAATAGATTCATTCACTATTGGAGAAAAATATTTCACATCTGCACCATGACTTGTTTAATGCCTAGGAAATATATCAACACTTTGTATAATGGTAAACTACAGTATATAGTTTTACAGCTACATCTTCCAGTATTGTCTCTTCTGTGCCAGTTTGTACTTAACAGCACCGATATCTGCATTCTAGAAGTGATAGTAGTGATATTTTCATATTACTGTATATTACTGCTGCTGGTAAACTTATTAAAACTCCAGTTTGAATTATTTTATCATTCTGGTAACAGTACCGTTCCTGAGAAGTTCACTTCCTTGGTTAGATGAGCAAGCTCATGATAAACATTTTGGCTAGTGATTTGCATTTGATTTTAATTCACTTAAATACTTCTGATTTTCTCTTCTTTACCCTCTCTTTCTGGAAAAAAAAAAAGTTTTCATTGTGATTTTTTTCCCTTTTTGTCCTTTTTCATTAGGAATTATTAATTTCTTGATCTTACCTTTGTCTACATTGCTCCATCAACTTTATTAACTTTGTAATAATTCTGAAGAAATATAGAGTAATATAAAACTATTGTAATTATTTTATGAACTGTAGCTCTTAGCAGATCCCATTAATATCTATTCTAATTCCAGTGATTTCAGGAGTTGGACCAGCCACAGGTTTGGCTTCAAACGTTTTCTAAGAACTTACATCTAACTGTATGACTTTTTTCAGCTACTCGGTTGTATGCTGGAGAAATCTATTTGCTTATAGTGTGCTTTCCTGATGAACCAAATAACTTAGTTTCTAAAAGTGTGCAACTTAATAAAGGAGTATTTTATTTTAGAGTAAAAGCCTGAAGAACTGTAAATTATGCTGTCAAAAGCAATCCAGCACCGCTACAAAAGCATATAGGTGCTTCCTATCAAGAATCAAGAAACAATCTAACTTCTGTAATAGCATGTGAAGGTGGCCTGGCAACAGCATTGCTTGCTACTACTTGGCAAAAAGTCTTGAGTCATTCTTTGGGGCATAGGAATTTGTGCACTGTTTTGTCTCCATCAGAAAGGGTGTTGTTGCTCATTTCTCAGATATCTCTTGCCAGCCATGTTCATGAAGGCTAATTTATTCTCTCTGGTGAAGACTGGGGTTATATCGGTCAAAAGTTCATTCAGAATTCAATTATAGAAATTATTCATGTAGAATCAAAACAGCAAATGGGGCAAAATTTGCTAACACCAGCTATTTCTGCCTCAATAAGTATAAGTGTGTGGTGAATCAACAAATGAAGAAAGAATAGGATATGTCATCTTGATAAATCTCAGCGAGTCTTTCTGGCTTAAGAGTCCAGCTAGTAGGAATATATTTATGATTTTACAAACAGAGCCAGTACTATTGTTATTTTCCACCTAGAGAACAGATCCATAGAGTTACATAAAAGCCAGTGTGATAATATTAAAGCATTGCCTGTGAAGAATGGAAAGTATTTTCCCAAGTCTGGTTTGAGTATACCCAAGGCATTTTAAGGTTCATTCTTTAGAACAGATCTTTAGCTGGTGTGTATAAGTTGGTGTGGTTTCACTGACTTCTTTTCACATTCCACTGTCAAATTTACATCAAGTCATGGCTAAGCACTTTTGTTTGTACCAAGAGTCATCATTGCTTTACCAAAATGGAAATCACTGGAGTTCAAAGTTTGTTTGGGGTGGTATGTTTAAAAACATGTGAATGTTGAGGTTGGCAATAAGAAGAAATTCAGTCTGGTGAAACAATTGAGGGAAAAAATGGAAATGTTACCTTTCTTCACTGTATGTACTGCTTTGCACCTGGAAATAGGTAAAGAATCTTCCCTGTTTTATAATCGCATGTCTCAGTCATCTATGGTTATTTCTGGTTCTGATGGCAGAAAGATATGGAATAGCAAGGATCTTTGCTTTGTCAACTCAGGAAATTTAATGTGTGATATACTGAAAAGAGAATTTAAATTCCAGGTTTTGTCTTATAGCTCTTCTGACAGGTGCTGAGGTACAATTGTCTGTACAAAACGGGTTGAGCTTAATGCTTGTGTACTGTGTTTTATTAAAAGGCGACACAGGTCACCGATTTTTAAGTACCGATTTTTAAGTACCGATTGCTATTTATTTCATCAGATTCCATGCATTTCAAGCCCTGTATTCAGACCTTTGTATGGCATGAATATTATCACTTCAGATGTTAGTGGGTCATTCACATCACTAGTACAAATCTGATTATGCAGGTTGTCCATTTGATTTGATGCATTTCATAAGTTCCTTTTCCTGATAATGCTCTATAATTATACCTACTTCATAACTCTCCTGTTTATGTCCTTTACCCTTTCTCAAGCAAGTCAGTTCAGATACAACAGTCTTTTCAGTGGTCTGAATAGAGGGATTTCACTCTGTGTGTCTATCCTAGCACGTGCTTATGTTTACCTCAGTGTATTTAGTAGTTTTGAGCACTGGTCATTTGGGGCCTTTTTTGACTTAAAAAGAGGAAATAGAGTCTGCATGAAATAAAGCCCCATAGCATTAATATTTAAAGCTAACAATAATGTAAAGTACAAAGTACAGTTTTGCAACAGTCTAGAGCATTCATCTTGAATAAGTCTACTTACTTTTTCTGCATGACGTCATATTTAAAAGCTAAATTTCAGTAGCAACGTTTTTTGGTGACAATTCAATATTTTGTTCTTTTTGTGGGTGTTCTGTTTGTTTGCAGTCAGATGAGTGAGCCTCATAGCGGTTTGACGCTCAAATGTGCCAAGTGTGGAGTAGTTTCAACAACAGCTTTGTCAGCCACCACCGCCAGTAATGCCATGTTAGTCCTGATCATTTACATCTTCTTGTTACAAATCTTATATACAGTGCATGTGAGACAATAGTTTGATGATGACAACTGTGTTTGCTAACATTGTATTTAGTGCTGAGCACATTTAAATACTTTGTTAAAAATACAAATGTGTTTATTAACTGAATACAGGATATTCTTAGAACATAAAGTAGCCCAGTTATATACTTGTTTGTGATATTGAAATTAACTTGATAAAGTGCCATCCTTAAGTATGTTTTATTTTAATAGTAAGCTTTTAATGGTTTGTCTACAATTTTACAATGCCATTTTTCTCTTCTTTCAATAGGGCATCTCTTTGGAGTTCTTGTGTGGTGTTGCCACTTCTGGCCCTGACTTGGATGTCTGCAGTTCTGGCCATGACAGACAAAAGATCAATATTATTTCAGATTCTTTTTGCAGTGTTTGATTCATTACAAGGCTTTGTTATTGTCATGGTCCATTGTATTCTTCGAAGGGAGGTGAGGAATGGCTTCCCAGTTTTCTAAAGGCCTTTGTTCCTGCTAATCTCTCAACTGCTATTTGATGTTATATACAGCTTGCTCTGCAGAAATATATTTTCTAGAAGGAGAAAAGTATTTTATGATGAGATATGAAGAGGAACAAAGCGGAAGATCAACTAATTCCAGATGCAGAATGTCACTTTCAGTATAAAACTTAATCAGAGGTCAACTTCTTTAATCAAACCTAAGTTCAGCTTTTCAGGTGTTAGGCTTTCTCAATATCATGAGTGTAGGGAAATGCTCACATGAAAGCCCCTTTTTTGAAGAACAAAAGCTATATATTTTTCTGAAACACTGATTCAAATACAAAATGATTCCGCTTGTACTGTTCTTGAAAGGGGAAAAACAACAAAACATGTGACTGGTAGATAGGTTTGAGCTGTCCTTTCAATTCTATAACACTCAGTTCCTAATATACTTAAGCTACAGGGAAAAAGAGGATGAAGACAGATGTTAGCTTTGAAAACAGCTACGAAAAGCTGGAGTCACTGTCCTGCACTTCACAACTCTAAGCCTCCCACTGCTGAATTTACCACCACTCAAATCCAATGACAAAGCTATCACATTAAATGCTCTTTAGCCTGACTCCAGGAAAGCATCTGTAATGTAGCTAATGTACTAACTGATCTAACATTTTTATTGAAATGAGTTTGAGAACATTCACACAACAGCTTTGCTGTAATAACTGTGCAAGTGAGAATCTCTATCAAAAATCAGCAGAAAGAGCCCAAGAGTAACATGTTCCACTAGTATACCCATTACAGAACTCATGTCTCTTTTTCAGGACTGAAAAATTGGGAAGATGTTTCGAAAGCGGTTTATTGGCAATTACTGAGAAAGTGAGGAATCTCACATGGTGGTTTTCCTTCCCACCATTCACAGTCTTCATATATTGAAGATCACCAAAAAAAAAAAAGTATAAGTGACATAATAATTTATTTCAGTCTTCTAGTGGTGCACCGCTATTTTTTGTATAATTATCCTTTGCAATGCATGGATGATATTATTCTACCAAAATATTAAAGGTTTCAATTTTTAGGGAGGAAATTTATGAATTCTTGAAGAAATCATGCAAGAATGATTTTTTTGTTGTGCTGACCCATTCCAGTTTATTCAGGATATTCACTGTTTCTTTGTTTGTATTTAGTTATCTAGGATAAAAAGATGTGTACAGGAAGAGGTGCAAGTTAAGGCAAATCTATTTTATATATCCCATTATTCTTCTATCACTTTCCTTCCCAAGAGGGTATTCTTATTCTAGAATTGAAGTCCACCATTTTACATATTCTCTTAGTAAAATACTAAGACACTGCAATCATTTATATTTCATTTCTTCAGTAAAAGTATATCAGTTCCCTACTGTTGTTCCTCTCTATAAAATTGCTCTTTCCATTGGGATAGACCAAAATCTGTATGAAATTCTAAAGATAATATAATGATGTATAAAGATAAAAAAGTAAGAAATCAAAGCCTGATCCAGTAAATTAATGTTTATTTTGGAGAATTAACATTTTGGTGGCTTAAAATAAGATTGATGCATCTTCCCACAATGCCCCATGCATTGAACCTAAGACAGGTTCCCAGCTTAATCACAAGTTTGATGAAAGCACTTTTCTCTTTCCTTAGATACTTTGATATTATTGAGCATCTCATTGCTCTTGCTCCCCTTACAGGTTGTGCTCTAATGATGAAGGTGGAAGTAGTTTTTTCTATAACTAGACTCAGCTTTCTAATTTGCCTCGAATCACTTTTAACTCGGTAATTCTCATGCAAGCATTACACAAAACATATTCTTGTATATCAGTACAGGAATTTAGAATCTTAATTGTTTTTGTGTATGCAAAGCAGTAGCTAGCTATGATTTACTTTGTTCACTGCTTCTTTGGCAAATCACATTTACAGATCTCATTTGCCAGCGAAGAACCATCATTTTGGTTAACTACTTAAAGGAATTGTTCCATTAAGTCAATCTGACAATTATGGACCTGGTAGTGACAAGGAAATTCTAAAAGAAAGATGTCTGTTAATACAGCCATGTAGTGTTTTAGAAATGACATCATAAGAAAATTTCCCAGTGAAGCCCCAAAAGCACTGAAGTACCATCTGATTGTCCTTTATTGTAAAGGGGAGTCTTTTTTTTTTCTTCAGGCATGAAAAAGGTACTGTGACAAATTAATCACTAAGGAGAAGATTAGCTCAGTCAAGATGATGACAGTGAAGGTGGTAGAAGACACAGAAGCATAACTATACTGCTGTTTGAACTCTAGCTGACATTTCACATTCTTTTATTCTCCAGAACAAAATTACAGATGGGAAAAACATTTTGAGGATATGATTAAAAGTATTTTTGTTTGTTTTTGTTTTTCCATGGGAATATAAGAGTTCTTCAAGTACAGCAGAGAAGTAAATGTTGATACACTTGAAAAAAAATTCAAAAATGTGTTGTATAGACCAGTTTGCAGCAGCAAAGACATAACTGCTGTCTGCAACAATTTAATATGCAGAATTAGACTTAACTCCAATAAGGCATGTTTCAAATTGGCTCCTTAGTCTAGCTGTAGAATTTGGGAGGTCAGCCTCCAATATAAGCCTAAACAGTGACCATCATGCACAGTGTGCAATAAATTCCTTGCATTGCACTTGATACCTCCCCAGTTGAAAGAATCATCTGTTACTTTCTATTGTCTGCAGAAGTGTTTTGTTCTGCCAGTACATATCAGTGAAAACCTGCCAACATATTTATCATACTTGATGACAACTACAAAGCTATTTCAGTTATAGCATATAGGATTGATCCGGTATTTATAGCACGCCAGCATAGGCAAAACAATAATTCTGGCTGTCAGAAAAAAAAATGTGGGGTGGTATATATCACAATAAAATTCAAACAAAGAGGACAGCTCTGCTTTACTATGCCCTTATTATTCTTAATCTACAAAGAGAGAGAGACTTCTACAGTTATTTATGAAACCTTTTTGTCTCCCCTTAAGTTATTGACATAAACATACAATAGCAGAAATATTTTGGACTTCTGGAAGTCCAGAAGTACAAATATGCTGCATCAATAATGTTACATGAGAAGGGCTTCATTAGGGAGCCATAGGGGTTTGCTAACTAAGAAATAACACTGAAAGAGATGTGATGCACTGTGCCCAGTTCTGCCTGCTGGATCCAGTTTAAGGTGTTTGGGAAAGACAAATCTTTGTATAACTCTATTTTCTAACTTCTAAAATAAGCCTAGTTATATATTTCATCTGAACAACTTCAGAAATTAGGTAAGAAAAATGCAAAGAGTTAGGTATTGTTGCTTTGTGTTGCCTTCCTAGCCTGGAGAGATGACTTTTTTTCCCCCCCTATTCTTCTTGCTGTTTAAATACTTAATTGGGCATTGGAAGAATGTGCATTGCAAGTCACAGAGCAGAGATTGAGAGCAAAAGCTAATGCTCTGACTTCTTAACCATCAGAGCAAAACAGCTTGCCTGACCTGCCTGAACACAAGACTGTCTGAAGCTAATTTGAATCATACTGAGTAACTCTGGTTCTGCAGCTCTGGAAGGAAACTGCATGTATTTTTTCCTTTTGCTGTGCTCTATTGGCTACAGTGCATTTGGATTAAATGCATCGTTGGCATCTAAAGCTAACATTTCTGTATTGCAGGAGAAAAAAAGCAAAAACAAGTAGAGAGAAGCTTAGTTATAAAAGCTTTGAGTCGGTTACGGTTGCTAAGGAAACCACTTCCTTGGTATCCGCACGTTCATCACATCTGCCTCCCCTGCGCTGCCTCTACAGAAATCTTGTAGCTTAGTGTTAGGAGGGAGGAACAAGATTATGCTTCAAAGTAAGATAAAGATAAGCCAGGCTTTACATATTCAAACAACAATATTGAATAGCTGGCTTTAAAAACAAGCAAGTATTTAGGCAGCTCAGCTTTTTATTTGTGATGTGTACGAGGATGCCTAGAGGTTGCAGCACATGTCAGTATTATGGGCGTGGCTCTATTTGTCATTTTATTGACAGATTCAAATAATATGTTGCTCACATTTAGAAAATGTTATAAGAAGCGTGCATATTTAATAGTATCCCAACACCCAGTACAGAAAATGCTGAAAGCTTCATTCTTAGTTCTATGCTGTATTAGTCTTCTTTCACCTGCAGCAGTCAAGACTGCAGAGCACTTTTACTCACTAAAGGGTTGTACACTTTAAAATAATGCTTCCTAATTATAAAAAGAAATACTTTTTATTCATTTTGTTTTCCCTTTGTGAAAACTCTGAAAGAGCTTGCAAGTGATGATGATGATCTATGATCTATGATGATGATCTATGATCTATTCAGAGGGGGAACCTTATGTTCAGCTTCAATTAATTATCCTTTTTTTGCTGCTTACAAAGTATCCATGAGTACAATATGATTTTTCTTTCTTTTAATTCTATAAAATCAGACATCAAATAATTTCTACAGATAATAGAAAGAGTATATGTTTCTGATAGGCATTTCATTAACATTATTTACATATTCAGAACAGAAAAAAATACTAATTTCTTTTCTGTTTGGACATCACTGAAGTAATGAGTGTTTTTTGAGTTGCATCTGGCAGTCAGGCTGATAATATAAATACATGAATCTATGGAATCAAAATTCAAGTTTTAAAATATTTTAAGTATACTGTTAAAATACTCATAAAAATATTCCTTTTCATCCCAAAAGTTGCCTTGCTGTCCCTAACATGTGTGAGAATTCAGCAAAATGTATTTGCATTGCATTGTCAGCAAACAGGAACTGCATTTTTATTCTGGTATGATTCTCTGAATCACACCTGAAGTTGTTTCCTCCATTTTATAGGGTTTTACTCCTATAAGATTCAAGAGATTCCCTATACAGAGTTAGAGTTTATGACTGGAATCAGTAGCATCTTGCAAACTCACTTATAAAGAATACGTAGGAGAGCACTATGAGCTTTCCAAGAATCTTTTATCAAGCAGAAAGCAGGTTTTGTTTTGCAGTGGTTAGTACATTTGTTAAGCCTGCTATTAGACCTGTGCCAAACAGAGTGAGAAGACAGACAAATACTTCATCAAGAGAAATTTGGTCATCTGGATCATGTACCAAGTTTCCCTGCTGATGGTTAATTCTGTTCATTGGCAAATTTAACCTCGTGGGGCTTCTGTGACTGATTGACAGACTTGGCATCAGCTACAAAATGGAGAAAATGTATGACATGACAGGCAATTATGTATACTGGTGCTTGATTATTCAGTGTGCTAATGAAAACCCATGTGTTGCATTCCTTACAGTTGAACTTAATCTTTAATAGCATTAGTATGTGATGTTGCACAAGAATCAGTATAAGATATTGTTTTCACAGGTTCAAGATGCATTCAGATGTCGACTGAGAAACTGCCAAGATCCAATCAATGCAGATTCTTCAAGTTCTTTTCCTAATGGACATGCTCAAATAATGGTTAGCTTTTTTTTTCCTTTGACTCTGAATCTAGTGTTCCTAACCAAAAGTAAAAAATTACAGTGCTGTACATGGCAAGTATGCACAGCTGAAGCACTAACACCATTTTAAAACATAAATCTATTTAGGTCATTGTGTCCTTGATTAAATCTCTTAGAAAGTTTACATTACTGGTATGATCACTCAGTGAAGCACAGTGAATTAGTATATTCTACATCTGTTCTTAGTGATGAAAGATCCTTGCAAAAGATATGGAGAAATAATCTAATAATATATAATGAATTTTTATACCATTGGTGTAAAAAGTACTGATGCATTTGACAGTCTTCTCTTCATGAAGACTTCAAAAATATTTCCCTCAAATTAATTCAGACAAGGAGAAAGTGCTGGATATTCTAGAAGGAGAATCTATTTAGGAACTTGAACCAAGGAGATAGTGAAAGGACTGCTATACCAATTTGGATTTACTAATATAATTAGGTATATATTAAGTCAAAATATTGGTCCCTTCATTTTCAGTGACAGTTTGTCATTGATCATAATGGGGACAAGATCAGACCCTAAAAATGCAAAGCTTGATCAGGTGCCCTTGAAAAAAATAGTGAAAGAATCCAATGCATGGATTTCACAGACAAGAAGAAGGTCGGTTTTAGCAAGTATGTTTTAAATAATAAAGCTTTCATGGAAATAAAAATGTAACTAGAAAGTACTTGAGTTCTATAGCAAACTAAATAGCATTTTTTAACTATGAAAAGTGACCTTGGATTCCCAACCGTTAAAATTCGTTGTTACTTCCAACAATTCCTTTTTACCCATTGGAATACGTAATAGCTATTTTCAGGGAGTACAAAGTTTACTCTGATTACATTAGCATCAGGGACTGGCAGAATGTTATATAACAAATTAGGACTGAATAACAAATTAATAAAGTTTCAGACATAGTAAACTAATTGGATTACACTTATTCACAGTAATTTGTATTGCAGGCTATTTTCCATACTTCTGTTTATAAAATTATTATGAAAAACTTCCTTAAAGATGATCCTTCCATGAGATGTAGAAGTTACTCTTCCATATACATAAAAAGTATACACTGTATCATTTTATTAAAACTATATACTCCCACCTATTTTATTTTATTTTTCCTGGTCAGGCAGCTTACTTTGAAAACCACCCAGTTATACTTTAGGAAACTTTGTAAAGCTCTGCTGTTGTAAAACAATATACTTCACCTTCTCAACAACAAGAACCACTTTTAAGAGACTATGACTCTGTAAGTAGGACATTTTGGAAGCACTAGTTGGCAAAAAGGCATTGTGGTTTAGTTTTCAATTAATAATGGCTGTCCTTTTTCATTGTTTTCCTGTTACAGACTGATTTTGAAAAGGACGTGGACATTGCTTGTCGGTCAGGTAAGGATATTGGGACAGACATTTAGTCCAAAAAAAGAGAAGAAAAATATCAGGCTGTAATAGCTCCAAATTAAAGTTATAATTTTAAACTGATGCCACAATATGAACACATTTACTTCATGTTCTGAAACAGCTTTGCCTCCCTCTGCATTTTAAAAATACACATTTTCACCAATTCACCCTGCTAGCTTTGCTTAACTAAAGCACTTATTGAAAAATAAACAGTCTTTTAAAGCCTAGAGAGATTTTAGATCTAATAGATATCCCCCCAAAATATTATTTTTTCCTGCAGAGGTAACTCTGTCTAGACTTTCTATTTTCAATGAGGAGAGGCAGAGAAATAGTGAGACTATCTTAGTTGTTCCCCATCACACACCCAGATGATACAGTCTCTTTTTTTCTGGTTATAAGGGGAGACAGAGATGATTTCACTAAGGTAAAGTTTGAGTTTCCAAATATCCTTAAAAATTGCCAGTTTTGTCTTTTCTGCAGTAAGGTACTGGTTCAGTGTATTTTACCTTTTTTTTTCTCACATGTGTTTATGTTGAAAGGAGAAAGGCAGTAATGTGAATGTATGCATGCAATCAACTATTACAGAGAAATATTAGTCCATTAGTACAATATTAGTCCATTTAGTTCCCTTTTTTACCTCTGTCAGCATTGCTCTGCTGTTCGGATAGCCATGTCAGAGACATCCTTAAGGAGGTGGACTTTGAATACTGTTACAAACAGGCTTTGCTAGTTAAAAATATAAGCTTGTTTCCCTTTAATGGAAGATTTAGTAATAGGTCACTGAGAGAACATATGTAACTGAAAACAATGCATGAAGGGGATGGGCATGTGTAGGACATGTAAATTTTTGCTAACTCACAGTGTTGGGTATCTGCAAATATCCTAATCTTTCCCTTCTGTAACATTACGTAGAGATATATTTTTTTTCCTATTCGAAAAACCAGAGAGAGCATTGCATGATGTAGTAGAGTGGGCTGCCTGATGAGCTGTTTGCTGTAGAACAACTCAGTGAACTGACAGGTCTTGGAGGATCTGGGTCATGAAGACCCTCCGGCTACAAAAGGGGATCTAAATGTAGCACTCAAGATACTCCAAGTCATCTTACTGTCTGAGCCCATGAGCTGAATCTCATTGCACAAGATAGCACCATTGTGAATTAACCTATTATTTTAAGTTGGGACAAGAGAATCCTGGCATCTAACTAGAACATGCCCAGTAATAGGTTATTTTAAAAAAATGTTCATACTTATGTAGTCTTTTTATTCCATGACAAATCTTGAGTTATAGACTTATTATATATATATTTAATGAAATTGAATAGAGTCATTGGTCTTGAATGTGTCCTTCAATGTCCCTGGAAGTTTTGTATTAGATGAAGAGACTGATAATTTTTATGTGTAGAGCTTAGTCTAATAAAAAGTGCTGGATGTTGCTACAATCTTGACCGGGGAGACCTACATCAGAAGTGCTTTATGACTCTTTTATGAGGCATGTTTCTATTTTTATAAGCTTACTGAGTATGGTAAAATATGTCTTTCTGATACCAGTAGAATTCCTCCTCAATTTGATTATATGTCTCTTCTATTTAGTCAATAATTGCATACGGAAAGATTAAAATAAATCAGTGAGCAAAATCAGTTAAATAAATCAGTTAAAAAAATAGGAGCTCAGAAACACATGTCCATAATTATAATCTTACAGTAGATCATTAGACTGGATTTAAAAAATGATTTTGCCTTACAATCTGTTTTGACATTTTCCATGGGGTTATTTGTTGCTAGTAATGGCAGTGCAGATGCCATAATGTATTTTTTTTAACTCTTAATCAAGTTCCATGTGGCTTGCTTTTGCTTAAGCTGTAGGGCATGTAAGATCTATGTGAGGAAGAAGGAATGACTGAAGGACTGCTTTTAATTTATGTAAATGAAGTGAGGCTTAATGGGACATCTGTATCAGTTATATGCAGTAGGTAATGTTGATGATATAAAACCCTTTTCAAAAGCAGTATTTATAGAATAGAAGTTACTAAATGGATTGGGAAAAAAAAAGATAAAATGCATTGGTAAAGGGAACCCTTTAAAGAAGGTCACAACTAAAAAACTTAGTTTAAAGAGGCATAGATTCACATTGTAAGAGCTCTTTCCTTTGATCCACAGTTCTGCATAAAGACATCGGACCTTGCAGAGCAGCCACTATAACAGGAACGCTTTCTAGAATTTCTCTAAACGATGAAGAGGAAGAAAAAGGACCAAACCCTGAAGGAATGAGCTATTCTACGTTGCCTGGAAACATCATTTCGAAAGTCATCATTCAGCAGCCCACAGGTCTCCACATGCCTATGAGTATGAGCGAACTGGCCAATCAGTGTTTGAAAAAAGACAACAGTGAGTTACGGAGGACTGTGTATTTATGCACTGATGATAACTTGAGAGGTGCAGATATGGACATAGTCCATCCTCAAGAAAGGATGATAGAAAGTGACTACATAGTCATGCCCCGCGGCTCAGTAAATACCCAGCCATCACTGAAAGATGAGAGCAAAATGAATATAGGCATGGATACATTGCCTCATGAAAGGTTGTTACACTACAAAGTTAATCCAGAATTCAATATGAATCCCTCTGTAATGGACCAATATAATATAAGTTTAGACCAGCACCTTCCCACCCAAGAACATATGCAGAATCTACCATTTGAGCCCCGCACAGCTGTAAAAAACTTCATTGCCTCAGAGCTGGATGACAATGCAGGATTATCAAGAAGTGAAACTGGATCCACAATATCAATGAGCTCTTTAGAGGTCAGTGACACATAAACAAATTGCATGCTATGTTGTTCTAATTATATGATAAGGTAGTAGTGGCTTGTGTTCATGAGTTGCTACTAATGTTTTAAATCAGCATAAATTATTGTTTGGGATCACACACTGCTCTTCGCATTCCTCTTAGTATCAGAAGGATTTATACCTAGAAAACAAGCAAAACTTTTCAGAACCATTCAATATGAAACTGTACTGTACAGTTCTAGGGCTTCAACCTGTCATACAACTGCCAGAATTTCATGGCCTATGAGGTAAACTATACTGGAAAATACTGTGCTACCATGAAAACAAAAATTATTCCTGCCAGATGCAAATGATAATCATTGACTCCTCCTACACAAGTATTCGAAAACGTTTGTAATTTTATTGCTGACAAAATGTGTCTCGTGAAAAGAGTGGATGATTCAATCCAGTAGTTCATCATTTAGTGATTTAGTTTGAATGCATAGGTAGAAGAAATTGCAAGACATTATTAAAACGTGCTTGTAGAGTTTAAACATTATAAATATAAAAGCTACTTACCATCCTTACTTGAGACCAAAGGGTTAGATACTATCATTCGTACTGAGTCTTTACTTCTGTAAAATCACCAGCCAGGTAGAGCTGATTTCATACCTTGTCCCCTTAAAGAATCAGAACTTTTCAAATGTTATGAAATCCAGCACTTATAGCACTTTCTTTCTCAAAAGGAAGTTAGAGCTGAAAACAAATCTACTTTATACACAGACTTGAATCCTTTAACTCTGCATCAGTGTTGGGAAGCAGAGGAGCTACATGATTTTTCAATTTTCAGGCAGAACTGTAGTCCATACTTTGTAGACATAAATGATGCTTATGGATAATTTTTTTTTATATTGAGTTGGTCTTTTATGTGTGTACTGACTGGAGAATGTGGACAAAAGATCAGAAATTAGTGTATCTTTTGAAGAGATGTTTTTAAAAGTTTTGGTGGTAAAATATTTCCCTTGTCCTTTGCATCATGTCTGTGCTATAACTGAAAACAAATTAGTTGAAAAGTGGAACATAGCAAAATAGTGACTAATTTTTATGTGTGGTTTAAGTGATGCGAATCTAGTGTATCTTTTGAAGAAATGCTTTTAAAAGTTTTGGTGGTAAAATATTTCCCTTGTCCTTTGTATTATGTCTGTGCTATAACTGAAAACAAATCAGTTGAAAAAGGGAACATAGCAAAATAGTGACTAATTTTTGTGTGTGGTTTAAGTGAATGGGTGTAATCTTGGGGAAAGTCTTCAAATCAGCTTCTAAAATGCTTAAGTACTTGTCCACTCAGACAGACTGGTTCTTTTTAAGCCCTCTTGCATCAGTTAAAAAATTACAGCCCTCAGCTCAAGTGTGTTTGTCAATAGAACTTAAGGTGGTAGACAAAACTTCTCCATTTTTATGAAACACAAAACTAGATTAGTGTAAACCACCTTCCAGCAGTATCCCCTTCTGTCTATTTGTAAGACCATCTTTTTGATACTTTTAGTGAGATATGGTGACTCAAATCAAGGTGGTTTAAGGTTAGAGGTGTAAATGAAATACTTAAGGAAGGATCACAGTTCCCTGGGGAGATAGATATACCTGCAAGAGCAAGAGTCATCCACTCTGTCTGAGATTGATCATTCCAGAAAGCACTCTTGAGATGCCACTTTCTTTCCACTAGTGGCAGAGGAAACCTAGAAGACCTAGTAGAGTTGGAAAAATTAGGACAGTAATGTCTTTATCTCACACAGAGTTGTGCTTCATGAGGTCACTTAGGAAAATGTTCCTGCAAATCCATGAGTATATTGTGTTGCTCCTCTAGAGTTATAAAGTCTTTTCACTGTATTTGTATCATATTTTAATTTCATCACTAAGATGTTGCATAGATACCTGATCTAAATTACGATTCTGCATTTCATTTTTATGCTTAGAGGAGACTACTAAATATATAGTGGAAAATATAATAAAATAAATAAACCATAGTGCAAAATATGTAGTTTGTTCTATTAGATTTAGAAAGTTGTTTTTTAATCCAAGAGATTGTAAATAATTAACCTAAATCTAATTGAATCCAATATAATCCGTTTGTTAGGAAGAAAACTGATAGTAGAACAGATCAAAAAAGAAAGGAACTGTTTTGGTTTTTGATTATGCCTTTGCAGTTCTCAACACTGGTTGCATAATATTACTTCATCTTTTGATAAAGATATGCTGCATTGAATTGAAGATGGGCACATGGGAGCCATCGCAAACAAGAGGAGATCCAGAGTGAGCCAGACAGGGAACGTGAATGTGTGTTGGGCACTCAAGGGGTGGGAAGTGATGAGTCAAAACCTTCTAATGCTGTTCCCTGGAACTGGGAGCAAGGGAGCTCCACTGTGCAAAGGCAGCTCCCCCTCACTGCACTGGAGTCTGGGGGCTCCCTCAGACCGGAGAGGAGAGCACTGCTGTAGCCTCTGCATGGTGCAGGGAGCTGAGTCCTGTCCAGTCTACATTTCCTGGTGCTTTCTCCAGAATTACTATACCACTATTATTTTTTACCTTGCAATTATAGAGTAATCATTAGTTCTCATGTAACTGAAGTGCAATTAGGCCATTTGTAACCTCTGCTGACATTGTTATTTATTTATTTATTTACAGTCAAGAATTATTAGGATCATAATAAAGGGAATAGCTTTTATAGTGGTTAGAGGGTTAGAGAAAATATCATTTTATCAGAGTAGCTTCAGATGTCATATGATCCATCTTAAGCTAAGAGCCATGCCAGCTTCTGATTTCAGGGGTATAATTACAAACTCTCAAACACTTCAAGCCACAGAAATATTGCAGGTATAACTGTTTGCCACTTAACACCCAATAATATATAATATATTAATGTACACCCAATTGTTCTTATTTGTTCCTTGCATTTTGTGGTAGATAGTAATCTTTTTCCTCATAAAACTGAACCAGCAGAGTTAGGGGCCACTTAGGAATATATAGACTATAAGTTTTTTCACTTCATAAAAGAAAATGATTTCTTTTAAAGTTCAACTCCATCTCACTGCTGAAATACTGGAATATTGTTTTTTATGAAATTAGTCAGTAGGAACATATGAATTACTATTCAAAAAATTCATTATTGCAAAAAAAAAGATCATTTTCTACATTTTGTGCATTCTGGGAAAAAAATAATCAACCCTTAGAACAAGATGGGTCTATTCAAATACTTAATACAGAGACAGATTAAAAGTGAAGGCTGAAATGTCAGGTCTTTTTCTTTTTTATTTTGATTTTTTATTCATTATAATGACTGGAGATGAATGTTTGGGACAGAACTCTAATATTAGTACTAGAAGGTATGTCCTGACTTGTAACTTTGCTCCATTTTCCTTACCATTAGCAGTCTTAAGTGTAGGCACTGCCCTTCTGATATGAAGAAGAGCTTCACTTCAGCTCATCCCCTTTATAGTCACTGGAGAGAAATAGTCACTTTTAGGCGACTTTTACACTTTTAGACATCTGCTTTAGGATGAAGTAAATCACATGATGTCAGTGCTGGTCTCTCTCTACTGGCCCCATAAAGGAAGCCAGGATGAGTAGTTCAGACATAAACATAAAAATGCAGATGCCCTAAATTTAGTCAAATGAATCCTGCAGTGTGTCACAAGCTTTCTTCTAGTTTTTATATCTACAGATTTTTATCACAGGAAAAAATGCTTCTTTCAGAGCAATCAAATCCTTTACTATGTAAGGAAGATTTTCAGCTTTCAGAAACATAGTCATCTGAAAACACCATGATATTTACATACAAGTATACCTGGGTAAAAATTTATAAAATTCAGGATCAGCATATTCCAAATGTGCAAGTCAGTGATTTTTTATTTTATTTGTTATGTACCCCAAAGTGCTCAGATGATTGTAGGCACAGGCAAGCATATTACTACATCACTAAGTTTCTTAGGAGGAGTAATAGAACATCTGTTTAATCTGCTACACATCCCTGAATGCATGGATTAAAATTGGCTTTGCTACCTTGGCATGAAAGTGGCTTGGGGAGTGCTCCTTCAGTTAAAGTGTGTGGGTTTTAATGAAGGAAGCACTCTGAATACACTCTTTTGGAATGGTTTTTGTTTTGAAAACTTGCACTCAGAGTGCTGTTCTCATTAAAGCAAAATTACTTTAAAAAGAAGCAATGCATTCCTAACCTCTTAGATTCAGAGAAGGGTTAGGAGGTTTAAATGCAGAGGAAGAGACTGATCTGTACAACCTATTTCCAAGCTGAGTACTCCTTTACCCTTTGTGATGTTCAGAAAAAAAAAAAAAAAAGAAGAAGAAGAAGAAGAGGGAGTAGATCACCTGCTGCCTCACTATGTGAGGAGCCTGGGATCAGAATCTTTGTGGAACAGGATTGACGAGTCATTTCAACTGAATGATTTAAATAGCATGAGCAGAATTGGGAAACAGCAAAAGAAAAAGAAAGGAAAAAAGTTGAAAGGAGATGAAGAGATGTAACTTTTATTAAAGGAAGTACATGCAAACACAAGGAAAATAAATATTTTTTACAAAAAAAGAGCTTCTGCTGTAAAAGAAGAGATGGAAAAAGTATATGCATATTGGGTTGATGTGTGGAATAGGAACAAGAGAAAAGAAGGAATCCTATACAAGAGAATGTTACAGGATAATTTAGGAAGTAACATATATATATATTTTTCAGTACTCCCAAGTTGAATGAAAGGACTTCTAGGGTGGCATGCCATGAAAAGGAGTGTTTTTTTTCTTATCTTCTCTTTCCCTTGTTTATTGTTCTATCCCAGTTTCTGCTTCGAAATCTTTGTGTGGATAAATACACCTCCTAGATAGGAACAAGTTAATTGTTTGATCAAGATACCTTTCTATACTAATTCACTGATACATTCAAGGAAAACCACCTCTAGAACATCTTAACCAGAGAGTAGATGTGGGACTTCAGGAAAAAAATAATATTACAGCTGAGGAAATACAGAGATACAGAAAAGATAGTGAAATGGAAAGAAAGAGAAGGATGGATAGAGAGGAGAGAAAAGAAAGACAGAACTGACAAAAAAAAAGAAGATAGCAGAAATGGAGAAGAGGCTTAAGATTAAGATATTATAAATAGCAAAGTAAAAGCGTAAGTTCCCTTATGTAAAGTAAAGTCTTATAAAAAATAAAGAACAGGAAAGGAGAGAAAAAATATATAGCTAGAGCAGTCAATCTTGTCAATAAACTACCAGAGGATCAGGCAGAAAAAAAGCAAAATGTAGCATTAAGTCATTTTGATCTATGATATGAGATGTTAAAAAAAAGGAGCAAGAATAAAAATAGGGAAACAAGCACTGCAGGAATTTCCTCTTTATTATGTTTCCAGATTGCATTTATTTTCAGGCCTTCTATGTCGCAGATTGCTCTCCCTGCCATTCCTCATTTCATTTTTCAGTAGGCTGCAGAGACAGTTCTGCTTGCCAATTTTGTGGCTCCCAGTGAAATGAAGCCTAGCCCTATCACAACCCACTCTTGTTTTTGGTTGAGTGAGTAGTTCTAATACTTCTTTGGCTTGGGAAGCTGATGTAGATTGTTCTTAGGTAACTATTAAGGAATGGAAAGGTGGCGTCAGGCAGATCTAATTCTCATAAGTGGAGATGTGAAGAATTTAAATTCTAGTCAGCATTACAGAGCATAGCATACATTTCAAACTTGATATTGTACATAGCTACCTACAAAGTATATTTTCTATTATTTATCAGTGTATTAAACACTGTCTTTCCCCAGAAGCTTTCAGGAACTCAAAACAAATGATATTCGTCTGTTGAGTAAATACATATGCTGGGTATTTCATAAAAAAAGACCTATACCAGAATAATTTGCCAGAAAAACTTTGGATTGAAAACTCAGAAGTTATGGTGTTGATGTGCTAAATTTGCTAGCAGATTTTCAGGACTTAAAATTCCCATATAAATTTCTAATCCTTTTCATGACAATATACTGCTCTATGTCTAGTTCATACAGCCTAATAGTCAACATAATCTTCAATTCTGAAACTAAGATTTTTTTTTCAGTTATACACACAAAAGGCATTTTAAATCAAGATTGTCTATTCACATTCTGCTTTTATATCTATGAGGGCCAAAAGAGATTTTTCTTTAATTGTATTCAGGGAAAAAGTCCTCCCCAGGCTAACATCTTGTATGTCAAATCTAATCTCTGAGTGAATGATAAACTGCTGATAATAAGGGTTTGTATTAATGAAAGCATGGTTATAGCTCTCACTATAATATGGTATCTCTGGTTTCAATTATACTTTGCACAATGTAATATATCTTCAGGAGTATCTCATGTAATTAATTAGGTAGTGGTGTAATGCAGGCTCGAATAAGAAGAAAACCAGGCATTTTTCGTTTTACAGAGATGGAGAGGGTTTTTATTAGTCATTTAGCTCTTTCCTGGTGCCAGCAGATTAGTGCATGCTGGTGTATAGAAATTATTCTTCGATGTTCTATTTTTGTCCCCCAGTGAGCAGAGTTTAAAGTTGCTCTGGAATTACACAGAGAAGCTGTACATGATTAGGACAAAGTAAAATTGATTTTAAATAAATTACTGCTGCAGACCTCTGCAGACCTCTTTTCAAAGAATTTCACTGTGGTCCTGGCATGAAGGCATTTTCTGCCTTAATATGGATTTTATCAATCAAGGTCAGAAAGTGGTAGAAATTAGAGATGGAAAAAAAACCTCTCAGGTAATCTCCCCCCACAAATGGAAGATATATTTCTACAATGTATTTCTCCACCGCACTGTACAGCTTCACTTTCAGTATGGCAGTGAATGAAGAGCTCCCACTCTTCCCCTAGCAGATCATTATGTGGTCCCATAGACTTCATTTATTTCTCACACCTTCCCTGAAATTTCCTTTATTTTTGTAAAACTAAAATTTTCCACATTTTTCTCATATTTCCTTTATCACTGTTTATGTCCTTTTAAGGTTTCTGAACCAGCTCATGTGTCTGTTTTTCCCAGAGCTAAAGTTGAAACAAGCCGTGTTGCTCTTTTATCCTTTCCTCCTGAGCCAGTGTTATTAAACCTTTAAAAGGACTTTTTGCTGCTCTCATCTGAAATTTCTCTGGTTTGCAGGCATGGCTCTGCTTCTGACAGTTCAGAGCACAGATGCAGGACTCTGCCTGGAGTTGTTCAGAGAGAGCTATTCACATCCCTGCCCACTTAAAAGAGAGGCTTGAACTTTTTTCTTTTTGTAGCATTTAGAAATGTGCATTGATACCCAGTTGCCTGTCTACCAACACTCCTCAGTCTTTTCAAATTATCCCACATAACTCCTTGCCTTGAAGTAACTGCACATGTGTTTAGTCTTCTAGACAGTCCCTTTTTAGTTGCCCTTTCCCAGCACTAAACCTTTTCAGCTTGAAAAAAAAGATGACTGAGTAGTAAATAGGGAACAATTACTCATATTTACTATAATACAGACAACAGAAGCATCAGATGAAATGGCAGGAGACTAAACAACATGAAGTGTTTTGTCCTATTATGCATATTCAAATTGTGAAATTCACTACCACAGCATATATTGCATGTCAAAATTATGAATAAGTTTCAAACATAGTTAGACTAATGGAATAAGTAATAGATCAATGTTAAGAAAATGTTATTAAGTTCAACAATGTAAGTAAGCTACTTTCATGGAAATTCCCAAACTACAAGTGTAGAACTGGGGGACATTGGGAGGTATTACAAGAGAAATCACTTTGCACTTTTCTTTTGTATATCACACCTTAAGCATCACTATGGACTCACTCAGATATAAAATACTGAATGAAATGAACTTTTGATCTGAGTCTTTATGGTCATGTGTTTGTTAAATTTTATTAGCATTAATAATTCAACTGCATCTTCCACTGATCCTTGAAGAAACACAAGCTTCCTGTCTCATTTGTGTGTTGGCTAAAATACTTCTCAGTTTTACAGATGAGCCTACTAGTGTAACCAATTCACCAACTGGTTTGATACAAGAGATTTATTTTCACATTACTCCACTTTATTAAGCTTCTGGGCTTCGTTAATTTAAGTTGTAGATAAGCCAGGATGAGATTTCTGAAAGTATTTAGGTATGTGTAGAAAACATCACTTTTCTCAGGCAAAACTGAATCAACAAGTAAACTTAAGAAAAAAAGAAGTGTTTATGCAATCTCTTGTTAAGAGGTGATTTGCATGTTTTAGCCTTGGTCTGTATTATATGGAAACTAGGCTGCTTCCAATTAGGACTGAAGGAAAATGACCCCTTGCCTATAAGTCAAAGTCAAGATTCCCAGTGACTTCACGCCTCTGAACATGTTTCCTCTCCCAAAAATATCATTACAGTCCTTTCAGGGCAGTGATATAGAAGCCAGAAGGACCTGATCTTGTACCTACTGGTGTCACTGACAGCATTGCAAATGACTTTCAGGGGTCCAGGTTCACATTCATAACCATCATCTTTTATGTTTTAGAAACTCACAGGACATCGCCGCAGCTATTTTGACCTATGGCAGTTGCTTTTTTTATGTCTTCAGGGGAATAGGCACTGAGAGAGACTGTGCTTTATTTCAGCATATGCAGCCATGGTGGCGGGGGGGAGAGAAGTAAAGTACAAGCACAGAACAGATATTCTTTACTATATAGGTTTAAAATAAATGTGTTCCTGATGATAGATTCTTGTTGGGCCTAGAAAAAACCTCAATGAGATAAATGTATGCCATGACCTGGTTGATCACAACTGATATGATCTAAGGGCAAAATGGCTATAGTGACATTTCCAGACAACAGCTCTATTAAGCATGTTGCAGTTTGCTAGCTTTTTCTTCTTACCATGTCAAAAGCATTAGAAACGTCTGACTGCAAAACCTAGTAACCCAGCTATGCAGGAAATATTTTTATGTCTTTCAAGTGAAATTAAGTCAAAATGCGAAACACTTGAATTTTCTAAACCACAATGTCCAGCAAAGTATACATCTATTTCTAAAATTTTCCATGTGTTCATTTAGGATTTTTAGTCAAGTAGTTCAGTGGATTCAGGTTTATTACTGAACTGTAGCTTAAAAACCTTCTTCAAGCAGTTTTTCAAAACTGCTCCTACAAACTTCACCTCATTAGCTGCTGTATACGTTTCTTCTTTTATAACTGCTGAGTCTTAACAGGGGTAAATGTGCTCTATTTTGATCATAACCTGAAAATAAAACCTTGGTTAGAGATATGTAGATTTATTTAGGTGTTAGTTTACTGTGGAATTATAAGACTTATCACAAAGCTGTACTTGTACCTTGGTCCTCTTCATATGAATGGGAAGTAAGTACTGAGTTATCTTTAAGAATTTGAGGCATAATCTTATTGTTTCTTTCTTACTGCCAAAACATTTTTTTCGAAGAAGTTTCCATGCTACTTCTTTTGAAGGATTGGTTGCACTGCTTTTAAATTCCACTTTTAAAGTGTGTTATGTTAAATCAATTTATGCTGATTAAAGGAGCTTCTCTAGAGGTTATTTCATTTTTACTATGTCAAAGACTCTTTTTTAGTGGAAATGTGTTCTAACACTTTAGACATTAGAGTGCATACACAGTGTGACATTGGTCCCCTTCCCATTATTATAAATTTAGACAAGTCAAAATTTTCTGGTCAGGCCTGGGCAATATGTCACAAAATAATCACACGGCCTCAGATCCCAAACATTTCCTGTTTTCAGCTACAGAAGGACTGTTGTAAAATTAGTTCTTTAATTTCCACTGAAACCAAATAGCTTAATAAATCCTGGATATTTGTTAAGTTAAATAAAATAAAAGTCTAATGTCAGTAATATTATTCATATTGACTTCAACTTGTGTTGTGTCACATTAAGAAATGGAGTGCCTTCTGAAAAGGCTTGTTCACTATGACTTAACCTGTCCTATCTGACAGAAGAAGGGAAAACATCTGGGAGAAGCATTTAGGATAATAAATTTGCACCTCATCAATAACAAATTGCCCATGCAACTAAGAACTTGCCTAACATTTATTAATTAGATGCCTCTATACTGTTCCTCTATTCATGTAGTTAACCAGGAACCAATGATATAGTCCCACTTCTGAACTTCAGTTCATGACTGACATGACTGACAAAGCATATTATGCATAATGAAGAATTAGCTTATCTGCTTGCCAAGGAAAGCAATTTAACCAAATGCACTCACTACTCTTCCATAACCAATCACCCACTATTGCATGTAGTTCAGCAGTTGTGATGTGAGTAAGAATGCAAGAACTACATTTTCACACCACAGGAAGGAAGGAAACACACAAGGAAGCCTCAATGAGCAATTAAATTGTAGCACCTCTTCACCCTTCTGGAGATACACTTCTCTTCCTTTAACTCTTCTTCCCCAAAGGAAACTAGTTTCTGCATCTTTTCTTTCCATTCATATGTTCCCTCCACTCTTTTTTTGCTGCACCTTCTACCACTGTTTTCTGCATCTTCTTGGTCTATTGCACGCCATTTAATTTCCAGCATTAAAAGAAAAAAAATATTTTTATCTCTTCCTTAAAACACTTCTGCTTTTTTCTGATGTAATTTGACTTCATAATTGGGTTCTTTTTGAATCTGTAAAATATTCTGTGCTAAATTATTTAGGACATGTGTCTAAGCAATCAAGCACTTATTCCACCGCTAAAGAATTCTTTATTTATATCAGATGCTTTGAATCAGATTTGTCATAAGTGTAAAACAAATTAATTGCTTTCTCCATCCAGATTGTCATTGCAAACAAACAAGCTGAAGCCTCTATGGAAAATATGGATGGCTTGAGCTTGATTTTGCTATCAGCTACCACATTAAAATCAATAGAGTTGTACCAACGTAAGTCTGATGTAGGGAAGTCATTTCTGCATATCTATACCTAAAAATAGATGTGAAAAGAGTATGATGATTTGCAAATACCACAGAGAGTGTAGAAAGAGATGTATTTTATATGCCAAAAGGTTCAGTTGCATTCAAATAATATAAATATTAGGCATCCCAGTGCAATGCAGTCTGTTTTCATTTCAGATAAAAGAATATGATTCCAGTCTAATGAACTGTATGCAAAGTCAGAGCTTAATCTTAAATTATCAGGATAAAATCAACAAACTCTTACAGAATACCTAATGTATATCTGATAGGAAAACAAGAATGTTATTTACACTCATTAATATGATTTGATGAATAGTCCCCTTGTTAATACAACCTCTTTTTTCTTTCTTTTTTACTGCTTAATAGAGAAGAAAATCACGTTATTCGGACCTTGACTTTGAAGTAAGTTTTACTGAATTGTTCTGGGTTATTAAAAATATTTTAATTAATATGTGAAGTGCTCATTTTAACAGATTTTAGCTTTCTGATATGGAAGATGGCATAGGAATTATCAATTGATACTGTACAAAACATGTGAGAGATTCATTGAAACTACTTTGGTGCAACTTGCTCGTAAAAATATCCTGAGATCAACTGTCATATTATAATAGTATGGCATCATGGTTTCACTTTTGAAATTCCCCCTTTTCATTTTCATATGCTTTTTAATTTTTTTTTTTGTTAGCTATCTACTGAAAAGGTATGACACTTACATAGGACAGACCACATGATCACAACACCTTACTTTGTTTAATAGATGCTCAGTCATTTGTCCTATTTCTCTCTTTCCTCAGGACTAATTTACTGGTATATGAGTTTCCCATTCACATGAATGTCTCAAATCTTGAATGATCAAGTTCTGAATTTGTCCAAGGTTATGGACCATATGCCATCTAAAAAAACAAATTTGTGTTAGGTATTGCAAGCTGGATATACAAAATTTCGTACTTAGTCCCCAGTGCATTAATATGTTTAGTTGCGTTAATCAATGCTTTGATCCAGTTCAGTCCTCGTGAAATCCATGTTTTGATCCCTCAGTCCCTGTTTTAGGGTTTTGTTTATTTGATCTTTTTCTCATTTTCTCTGAATATCTCTACTCTTTACCAAAAGCAATCTACAGCAGTCAATTTTCAAGAGAATCTTAAAATGTATGAATTTTATTTTTTTGCATAGATTGTCTTCATGCATGTAAGTAGTTTGATATAATTCATTATGGGCATCTCCAGAGAAGTTGACTCTACTTTTATTGAACCAAAGTACCTGGGACTAAACTTTAGCAGTCAGTGATCATTGTATATCAAACATAACTCAAAAAATCACTCTCCCTGTTTTATTGGGAAAACACAAACATTTTTTATTATTATTTCATCTGTAATATATTGCCAGATTTCAGATTCTAGTCAGTATTTACTGCTGTGCCTATACAAAAACAAGAGGCAGGATTAGAAAAATACAGTAGCAGTCAAAGAATCCTCCCAATGGGAGAGGGATTGCTTTGATGACCTGCTTTTGCTGATTTACTTATCTTTGTTGGTCATGATTTTGATTTCTTGGAGGTTTATTATCACTTGTCTTTATCCTATGTTGTTCTCCACTTTACAAGTATAGCACTTAAGTAGCCATGTAACCTTCAAATACCAGATAAATCTGAGACAAAGGAAAATAAAGTGAAGAGGTTATGCTAAATATGCTTTAGGATAAATGCACAGAAAGGAAGAAGAATGTGAATCAATAACAAAATTCTGATGAAAAAGCAGTTCTAAAATTAAATGCAAACAGTATGAACAGAAGTTTTATAATTATAGTGATATAAAAAATTCTCACTCTTCTGTTGGAAGGTAGGAATATCATGCTGTTCACTATGAGAATGCTCTCTATGGCAACAGATACTAAAGCAGTCTTGCTACCACACTCAAGAGATCAAAATCCATCACCAAATAAACACCAACAATATCGTACACATTCTGTACTCAAGTATCAGGCCTCCTATTAAACATTTTCTTCTGATTCACATTATATATAAGGGCATTATAACTTTTTTTTGGTCTTCTTTGTAACATCATGCAGCATTTCCTATTATTTTTAGAAATATTATTATAATTCAGGAAAAAAAATCTGTAAAAAAGAAAGCATGAGGTGATGGAGACTGGAAAGCCCTTGGGAATCACTACTGTGGAAATTATACAAGCAATGATATGGTGCCAGCTGCTACTGTATTTTAGAAGTACCAAGTCAGGTTAACCCCATCTCACATTCCTGTCGTGGTTCCACTGGTTAAGTCTCTGGGCTTTCCTGTGTTCCTACACATAGCCTGTCTGTCTGAGGTATAGTAAGAAATCAGACAGTGTTAATATAGGCACCCAAACACCTGCACTCAGGGAGGCACCCTGATGATGGGGGGGTGAAGGGCTGTTCTATGGCTGAAGTGCTGCTCAAGACACCTCAGAGCAGCTTTGTAACAAATTGAAACAGAGCTTGTGCTTGAGTGGTTGGTCATATTACTTAATATTTAACATTTCCTCTGCTCTCTGAGCCATGCTAGTTGGTGCCCTGCGAGACAATGTCCTGCCACACAGTTCAGAGGATAACATATGTTATATTTAATGCACAGCGTCAGGCTTGGATCTCCTTGTCCTTTCCATACAAAGCTATCCAGCAGACTCTGCACCCTCAGTGTTACCCACATCTCCATGTCTGCCCATATATACAACACATATCTTCATGCAATGTCTACCTTAGTAAATTAAACACTTTAGAGAATATACCTGGACAGCAACATGTAGATATCTACAATTAATCTGTATTGTTTCAGTCTAGACAAACGTACTGTTTCCCAACAGTTCCTGAATGGAACACTCTGCAAAGTTCCTTTCGATGCTAGAATGAACTTATGAACCGTTTACAATAGGCAGTTTGGTAAGAGACCTCCTACTTTGACGAAAAGACAGCAGTGTTCATGGAGGATATCCCATGCTAGGTGATGCCCGAGAATGGTCTCAAACTTGTTGGATTTACTGCTATAGAAGTAGCTATGGTTTCATGAGTAAAACAAATAATAAACAAAAACCAAACCTATGCCAGTGGACTGCAATGCAACTCACCCCAAATACAGAAGTGAATAAAAAACAAAAGATAGAAAAAAACTCAAATCCAGCTGCTATGCAGTGTGAACACAGGCAGTCCTTAAAATAGCCTCTGTCTCCATTATCTCCAATGTGAGTAAAAATATAGTTGTAGCCTTAACAGACTTTGCCAAGGACTGGAAATTATAAAACTTTTGAGACTGTGCTGGGTAGCATTATAGCTAACTTATGTCTCCAATCAGAAAGAGGAGGGAGAAAGGGATAAAAGTGTCATCCAAATTGGACAGCCCTCACCATGTAGATCTTATATTGGTTAAAGAGAGTGATGGTTAGAGTGCCTTTTAAATAGTTCAGCATTATATAATGATTCACAAAGTATTCCCTTATGTAGAAGAAGGAAGACAGATGGAAACATACTGAGTTTAGTCTGTAGGCAGAAAGCATTACTGCTAAATAATACTGTCCACTATTAGATTTTGCAAAACAATTATAGTTTTTTTTCTTGCTATAAACAAGGATTAGTTTAGCCTCTTACTCATGTACTGCAGTACCCAAAACACCACTGAAATCTGTAAGTCTGCAAGTTTTGGACTGAGACTGCCTCTGGCTGTGATAACCTAAGATAAATTCTCTCCCTCCTCCAGCCTCAGCCATTATGTTCTGATTTTCCCTAATGTTGGATAGGTAGTTTTCCCATGAAAGTGTAGCACTAATATTTGGCTGTCAGATCAAATAAAAGTCATTCTAATTATGCCAAACAGAAATACAGATGCTGTGGAATTCCCAGGAGAACTTTATAATAGGTGTGCAGTGACACTTTCAAAGACATACAGGAGAGTTAAACACAAATAGAGGCATGCATTTTAAGATGCAAGATCAAAATACAAGATCACAACTTATCTCTAAATTCTGAGAGAGGACCTAACTGCTTCATTTCTCCCCTACATACACACCTTTTTATACCAGCTCATCATTAATCATTTAATATACTTTAGCAATAAATAATAACCATGAGAAATAATTCGGAACAGCTTCCTATAGTCTGTTGCGCAGGATTCATCTTATCTCTGGCTGATTTTTGAGCTCCACCCATTAGGGAAATACACAAGATGAATGTGAATATCTGAGAGTCTTCTTTTCTTTCCAGAGCTCTAGACTCTCACCAGCAGTTTTGCTAAATTGATATGTTGGAAGTGGCTTCTTTCAGATTTTCAGTTGTGCTTGCCATTCATTTTAACAATATAACAAACACACACATAACATTAAAATTATTTTCTCACTCACCTATATGCAACTATCTGAAGAAGAAGGTGAGAAGAAAAACACAACAAGCCTGCAGGGAAAAATCCTCTCCAGATCCTAAATCTGGCAACTGATCAGACCTGTAACACCTTGAAAACTCAGCATGCTTCCAGTATAGGGCTGAGAAGGCATTTCCCCATCTGTTCATCACCTTCAGCTGTTTCATATAAAATCTATACTTGTGACGACAGAGAAAATATTCAACACAAATTGAATGACATTACTATTACTATCATTATTAAACAGAGGGTTAGCTAAGAACCTGTACCTGAGTACAGCTAAAACCCTATAATAAAACCTTACAATAAAGAATCCACACCCTGTAGCCCTCTTCTGGGAGTGAGTGCTCATCAGAGGAAGGCTTATTCTTTTCAAAGCACAATTTTCATGTTATTTGTGAAAGGAGATAGAAATGTGGAAGAGGCCTGACCTGCTTTAGGATGCAGGACCCAGTAGTTATTATGGAGGCTGCATGAAACAGCACAAGAAGATGTGTGAGTCTGTAACATGGTGGTTAATTTAGGTGTTTCTGGGAGAGGATGCAGCACAACAGAGTAAATCCCTCTCCATAGCTAATGGAAAAATAATTTTTAAGAAGAGCAGCATTGGCCTGTGTTAACCAGGCTCCTATTCTAATCTATGCTCCTACAGATATCCTAGTATATATCGGTCCAGATGCATTAACATGTTCATCTAGGACTGATAAAAGTCTGCTTTCCATATTGCTCATTTAATAGAGAAAAAATGGATTAAAACATCACGAATAACTTTATAGGTTAGTTCCTCATGATTGATAAAGGGATATCCAATAACACGTATCCTCTAATGCTTTTTTTTGCTTCTGTATTTTAAAAGATAAGATGAAGCATTCTAATGAGTTAAAAAATTGGCTAGAAATGGAAAATTAAAGTGGGAAGTTTAAGTTGCTGCCTCTTGCGAACAGTTCAGATTGTTCTTTGTCAGCAGTGAGGAGGACAGAGTGTCAGTGAGTAGGAATTATCCAAATGAAGCCAGAAAAATACAAAGCAACTAAAAGATCTATAGGTACATGTGCATACCAGTCATTCTGCTTTAAAAAATAAAATGTAAGTCTTTTTTCTGGCAGACTTCCACTGAAAGTGTTTAATTTCTCCTCCCACCTTCTTCTCCTCAGGAATAATGTAATGAACTGAGTATGATATTTGCATTATTCATATTTGCTATTTAATGAATTATTGGGTACATGGTTCAGAAAGATATCAAAAAGTAGCATTCTCTGTATTCCTATCCTACTATTCAAAAGTTTCCAGCTGGAGATCTTTGTTTTACAGTCAAATGCTATTTCTTGCTTTTAGAGACAGTATTTTAGCCCACTAAATTTGTTTTATTCCCTCCAGCATGTTTCCTTATTTCAGCCAATAATAATCTTCGATGCAGAACCTTTCTTTCTAAGTGCTATGTATATGATATTTGTTGCATACTCCTGTCTACCGTAGCAGTAATATCTTAAAAGAATCCCTAGGAAGTCACTTAAGCGAGTCTTCTCTCATAAATTTAGATCAGCTAGCTACAGTTAAGTCATGATTTGCAAGGAGTTCCTCACTGAATCCTGCAAAATTGTTTCCCTTATTCACCCCACAACTCATGTTAAGTTGATAGGTCTTTAATTGCCTGCTATATCTCATGTCTCCGTTATGAGAAATGTTGCAAATTTCCAGTTCTCAGAAGTGAAACTAGTTCTCAAGGTACTAAGTGGCCATGTTAAAGAAGATATGGTACCATGGATGATGTTTTACATATGGATAGAATTTTACCACTACAGAATAGTGGTAGAAATGCAAGAGAGCAGACAAGTTTCATAACATTCAGAAGCACAGAGTACAAATGAAAGAGGTTAAAACCGGCATTGAAAAGTACTGAGGGCCAATTACTACACTTGAAAATGTACAGATCCTGACTTGGTGGAGGGAGAGTCCCTTGCTGGGAAGGCACAGTCAGGCACTGTGCCCATTGTCCCTGGCACGGTTGTCTACTGTCAGAGAAAAGCATGTTTGATAGTGAGGAACTGTGTGCAGAGCATGATGATCTGCGCCTTTCCTATCAGTATTATTGGCTGCTGCCCTGGCCATAATTCAGGTCCAGACAGCAACAGAAGTTCAAGAAAAGTCAAGTTCAGACTATATGCAAGTAGACTAGGCTGAAGCATCCTTAGTCCTTCCTGACCCCATCCATCCAGACAAAAACTGGAGACTGGCCTGACAGTGAGCAGCCTCCATTATTGCTTTGGAGGCCAATGTAAGTCCACGTCTGAGAATGGACTTGTTTGGAAATCATTTACATGGTAGGCTTGAGGGTCTAACTTTGAAAAGGCTTGAAAGGCTACCAAGACACACATGACACACATATAGCCTAAAGGTTTCTCCCATCATAAAAGCTGACTGGCATCCCCACCTCTTGGGTACAAAAGCCATATAACTACCTGTTATGGAAGGGTATCTGGTATGGGGCAGGTAAGACAGAAAAAGCAACCAGCTAAACGAAAAACTATCCATACTTGTATCTATACTTTAAACTGCATTTTGTGATGATCTACATACAAACAAAAAGAAATATCTTATGTGGCTTCTTCCAGTTTGGCCCAGGATTCTTGAAATTATTGCTGATATAAAAATTACTCCTATAGATGTCATGAAACATAATATGATTGCATACTTGTTGAAATTAAAATATCTTCCACATTGAAGACTGAAATTCTAGAAAATATTCCTAATGGACCAAAAAAAATCCTTCTGGAAAGCTACCATCACTTTCAAAATACTTCTGAGCCAGGACAAAAAGAGTGTCTCTTGATTTCAGACTTAATAAATACAGGATAAAAACAGTCATTTATGTACAGGAAGCACATTAAACAGAGCAGAGAGAAGGCTCAGTGCAATTCATTTCCATTGAGTGAGTCTATAGGGAAAAGATGGCCCTGCCAAATTCAATTTACTTTATTATGTAGCGGGAAATAATGGTTGTCTTAAAAAAGCCTAGATTCAATTATAAATATAAGTAATTATGCTCCATTTTGCAGAAGGTCATGCATACAAGGAAGAGGCACATGGAATTGTTTCAAGAGTTAAATCAGAAATTTCAGACTCTGGACAGATTTCGGGATATACCAAAACCAGGCAGTATGGTAAGTTTTCCTTCCTAGGTATTTCAAATATACTGGGTCCATAATATTAACAAAAAAACAAGAGTTCTTTGAATTAAGTATTATTTCCTGAGTAGACCTCAGTCTCTGCAACGTTTAGATAACCTCAGAACTGAGAACAAAAGATATTTTCAGTAATCTATGACAAGACTCATTAGATTTTACAACTAGACCATAACTAATTCACTGACATCATTGTAGATGACAAGTAATTGAACTGTAGGGAACACATTTAAAATCTATATGCGTCCACCAAATCTAAAGGACTATATAAAGAAAGCAGCTCTCTAGTGTAATTTGGCCAGTGGGGCTTTCCTTCTAGCTGGGTAACCAGATATTAAATTAGTTACTGTAAATAGGTCCAGCTAAATTTACCTAGAAGTGAGATGGACCAGAAAGCACACAGTCTCTGTAATGCCACATCTTCTCTGTAATAGATTTATAAATATTTACCATTGAAAAAGCAAAAATTAAATCATCCTGATTTGATTCTGCTGTAATCATAATTCAAATTTATACACATACATTCACAAGCACATGTATAGCACCCTGACTACATCTGATAATGAGAGCAAGGAAGTAGTTGATTCTACCTAATTAAAATGGCAAATTTAGTATGATATATTTTTGGCAGTAATATTATGATTAATAATAATTTTGTACGTAATTTTATAATTAAAAAATTGCACATTAAATGCAACTCAGCTAGAATTATTTCATTCTATATTCTATAACTTCTAACGAAAAGATTCTCTCCCATGTGAAGACCAATCGGTAAGAAGATTTACCAGTCAATGGATTTACCTGTTTTAAATCAATAAGAGTCTGATCCTTGCTCTTTGATGGGTTAGATGAATCTTGGTTGTTATGTGTGTTATTTTGCACCCAGTTCTCACTCACAGACTCTGGGACTGCAGTCTGTGTTGAAATTCATTCAAAATCTTGAAAGAAAACTCAATGGAAGAAATTTGTTTTCCTATGTTTTACATGAGAACTACTCATGAAGAGTAAAAAGCTGCCTAGAGAAATGGCCTATCTGTAAGACAATGTGAGAGGGGTCTAGGTACCTAAATATAGACATTCAGGCTACACCTTAAGGTAGCTTACTCTACAGCTCAGTGTAGGCAGTGCTGACACAGGTCTTATGGGAAAACTGCATTAAATATAGTCATCAATCTGGCTGAATGACATCTAAATGGCACAAAAAAAAAGTCTAGTTTTGGTAACTGAATCCCACCCAACATATTACAACAGAAATTGCTAATGAACTTGGTCTTACTCCATAATAACTTTTGCCATACTATACCATAAAACATAGTGCTTAAGAAGATTAATAGAGAGTGAAAAATAACCAACGTTAAGCCTATGAGCTCTCCTTATCCTGTAAAGCAAGGTGGCGCTGAGGCTGCCACAGACTTTCCAAGCACAAGGTTTCACTCTTTCTTTAACAAGCAGCAATCTGTCGCAATTTAAAAATCAAGCTGGCAATCTCTATTTTAAACCACTCCACATTTCCAGACAACAAGCTCTGGGTAATTACCTTCCTTTCTCTTCCTCTGATTTTCTACACAACTGTTACTCAAAAGATAGCTCTTGTTGCTGGATCACATGGCCTTTCCTCATTGAAACTGGCTCTTGTGAAAGAAGAGGTTTGGCCGGTAGCTCAGGTGAGGAAGCTGCCAACATACTGATGGCTTGTGGAGAAAGCCAGTCAAGACACTGCTGAACACAAGCCAGCCTGGCTCCCTGCAAAGTCATTTCCTCTCCCTGGCTTCTGTGCCTCAGGAGAGTACATTAGTGATCAGCTTTATAAACAGAAAACACATTATTTCATCCTTGCATTTTTTAATTCCTCTTTCTTCTTTGATTTTCAGGAGAACTCAGCAACAGGCAAAGCTCCATGGGACAGTTTCAAAAATACAGGCGACTACCAACACTATACAACGATAAACGTGTTAGACACAGAGGCAAAAGATGCTTTAGAACTAAGACCAGCAGAATGGGAGAAGTGTCTGAACTTGCCTTTAGATGTGCAAGAAGGTGACTTTCAAACAGAAGTTTAACAAAAACAAACTGAACAAAGAAACAAAATTAATTAATTGCACTGACAATAAAGAGACTTTGGGAATCCTGACGCTCCTATCTGAACATTGTGACTTCTTTCTGTCAGGCTCTTCCTGTGCCAAACGTCAGTGGTTTTTTTTCATACAGTATTTTCCCACTAGCCTGGCTAGTGGAGAAGCAGGTGTACAATTCTTACCATCGTGTGTTGTAAGTACCCGTGGAATGGATTTGTAAGGTAATCTTTATAGATAAACCTCAAGCAACGATTCATGTTGTAACAGCTTCATTTGGTTTAGTTTTCAAAAAACTTCACCATGAAGCACAATGTATATATTTATGCAGTTTTTAAAGTTTATAACAGTCTGTTTGGCCATTACTACACTTTTTACTTTATAATATAAAAGCGAAGTTTTTGTCATTAAATGAATGTCTGTTGAGCTACATTCTTCATTGCTTTAAATGCAATAAAGTAATAATCTCACTTTTATATGAATAATATATTTCACATCTTTATTATTGCAGTTTTCTCTGGAAAGCTCAGAGTAGCTTTCTCTGCTGCAGCTGTGTATAAAATATTTAAAATGTTGTATGGTGTAAATAAACCTTTGTCTACATATCAGTTTCTTAGTGCATTTTATTCTGAATTTGCTGGTCTTAAAGTTGCATATTTATAAAGGCTTCTTTAAAACAAACATGTTGGATATCTATTCAGAGTTTTATTAGCATATTGTTATAGTTCCTCAAAGGAGTTTCTTAAGTGTAATAGTAGATTTGTACAGCCATTCTGCATTTTCTTAGATATTCTTTTGTGGCAATGTACCATATTAATTGGACTTGTCAGAATACTATTCCAGTTGTTCTATTATGTAAGTTTTTTGTTTGTCTTGCTGCAAAGAAACAATTAAGATAAAATAGGCAAGTTCCAAAGCACTATACACCAAGGAAATGTTGATTTAGAATCATCACATCTTGTGCATGTTCTTGTTGTTGTATAACAATAAGAATGAATTTAAAGATAAAAAAATCTGATATATTTTCTGACAAAAAAAATGAGTGTGTTTCATATTGTAACTGAAGAAGACAGCATAATTTATGTTGTGAATACAGTTTCACAGTTACGAGGAGACAGAATGACTAAATCCCACTTTCCATGCTTAAAACCAAATGTAGATATTCAAAATCTGTCCTCATCTACTGCATATTCTCTGTGTGTTTCTGCGGGAGGTGGAGTTGAATCAAAAATATCCAGGTGCCAAGTTTATAGGAAAAATAATTCCAAAGCTTCCCCAAAAGTGCTTTTGTTAGTGCAGTACAGAATAGAAATGCTACCACCTACGAGTTGCAGAGCTCTTCTGAGAGGTAGAAAACATAATCACCAGTCTACGAAGGAAAAAGGGAGACTCGGATGCAGAATCACCATAGAGAGATTAATTCAAGGCATTGGTAGAGGGAGATCTTCTCCTGGAAATCTTTTGAGGGGAGGTACTAGATCATAGATTTTTCCTGAAAACAACTTTTGAGCTACTTTCAGGAAGGAGTTCCAGACTACAAAACCTTAAAGGAAGGAGTTAGTTTGTCTTGGCTACAGTAAGATCCTTAAGTAATGAAGAGGAGCAGAATTTAAAGATAATACCCTACCTACTTTGCCTACTTTGAAGGGCATGTCATTTGGAGTGCACATTTCTGAAATGCAATGCTTCAATACCTAAATCTTTCAACAAATAGAACAAATCAGTTAGCACCAACCTGATATTAAGTCCTCTGCAGAGCTAACCCTTTATCAAGAGGCTCATGGAGTAGGCAGCTGTCAAGGCTCCATAGCAGCCTACTGAAATCACACAGCTCAGAGCTGATAATACACCAAAATCCCAATCTTCTAGCAGAAGGGAACTTCAACTCCCAAATAAGAACTGGAGCCTCTTGTATTTTAAACCAAATTCTAAGGTAACTTATGATTGTGGCCAAGAAGCCAATGGGATCCTGGCCTGCATCAGGAGGAGTGTTGCCAGCAGGTTGAGGGAGGTGATCCTGGCCCTCTACTCAGCTCTGGTGAGGCCACACCCAGAGTAAGTACTGTGTGCAGTTCTGGGCTCCCCAGTATAAGAAGGACGTGGAGCTTCTAGAGAGGGTCCAGGGAAGAGCAACAAAGATGATTAAGGGACTGGAACATCTCTCGTATGAGGAGAGACTGCGTGAGTTGGGCCTGTTCAGCTTAGAGAAGAGA
>JAUBOD010000810.1:877907-888864 GCA_032353885.1 Nothura maculosa
CTCCTCTCCTCTCCTCTCCTCTCCTCTCCTCTCCTCTCCTCTCCTCTCCTCTCCTCTCCTCTCCTCTCCTTCTTTCCTCCTTTTCTTTTCCCTTCCCTTTTCTTTGCCTTTCCCTATATTTTCTTACACATAATCAACACCTCAGATGATGGATAGCAGAAGGACCTCAAGAGTCTGTAGTCTCAGTAATCTGCAGCTGAAGATAATCTGCACAAAATCAAAGACAGAACCAGGAGGGACTTGCAGGGAAGGACTATCAGAATAGATGGAGCCGTAAGAAACTCAGAGGCAAAGGGTCAACTAGGGGAGCAGAAATAAACTACCATGTATTGGAGACAGGAGTACAATCTTGGGGAACTTTTCCTATGTTGAAAATCACTTGGAAGTCATTGTGAGTGCCAAGGGGAACAGCATGCCTACCTCATCAGGCAATGCATTTAGCAGATTACCTTGGGAGGAGCATGGCCAGCAGATCAAGGGAAGTTTTTGTGCAACTACTCAGCACTGGCAAAGTGTTTTTGGTCAAGAGTTTGGGTCCGCATCCCATTTTGGATCCTTCACTCCCAGTTCAAAAAGCATGTTGAGAAGGTGGAAGAGAGGGGAAGCACATGTGGCCTGACTCTGTGTGGGACATTGGACTAAAGATCTCTAGAGATCCTCTCCAAATAACATTTCTGCAAACCATACACAGATATAATTCGTGCTGTTTTTGGAGCAGGTGAAAAAAATGTGGAGGTGTGCAATAGAGGGAGATCATTTCATTTTTGGACACATTAGCCAAGGTTATACAGATAAAAGTGTGGTAAATGTGGGACAGAGTCAAAAAGTGTTTTGAAAGACATTTTGGATGTTTCTCAAAAGGACCAAAAGGTATTCCACAAAGTTGAAAGTCAAGCATGTTCTCTGGCTAAGAATAATGAAAAAGTGTCAGTAAAAAAAGGACTGGAAATAATTCTGGGGGAAAAAATAAAAAAGGAACTCTAGGAAAGCCAGAGAACGAAATTTCTTTAGAAAAAGGTACAAGAAATAACATAGCTCTTTTCTGTAAATATGAATTTCAATACTGATATGCAAGGGAGAGTGAAAAGAGTGATTTCTTCATAATATTCCTTTTATATTTCTCCATAATGGATCCTGGGACCAAAATTCAAATAGGTAATGAAAATTCTGCCTTTACAGCTAAGGAATTATTCCACACAGGCTTGAAGCTTCTGCTGCTTTAGCCAAGATAGTAAATCAAAACCTCTTAGATGAAAGCAGTGGTAGCTCTGGCCATTTATGTAATTGATAATTTTTCAAGACTTCAGTCTCAAAATTAAGGTTGCAGTTCTATACTGGATTTTTAGGGTCTACCTCTAAGCACAGGGACTGGGAATGAAAAGATAACACACACGAACAAGATGGTATCATTTCCTCTTCATTCCTCTGAGTTTTTATATCTCATTATGAATTATAGGATCTAAATTTATCAAGTGAGATAGGTCATACTACAGAAGGATCTGTTGCTGTGACTGTGATTTAAAACTACAGCTAAATTCATGTACAAAGGACATGAGCCCTGTGCTAATCACAAATATCTACTGCTTTGAGTGCTGGGGTTCCACATACCTGTAGTAAATATGCATTGCCATATTGAAGGAGGTAAAAGAATATGTATATATGCATTCCTTATTTCTATCATTCATTCATATTCAGCAAAAACTTGCATTCTTCATAAATATGGGCTTTTTCACAAAAGAATGGGCTTCAGTTCTTGACACAAACAACATGACCCAAGCTCTTGACCAAAGCAATTGAAAAATGTTTTGTACTTTTTACTTTCTCCTGAATATGAGGATCTAAAAAGGAATGGAAGTATCTCCGTATGAAAAGAAACCAGAACAGTGACCACAAATTTGTATTAATATGGGTCCAACCTATTACACTGAATGGCTGTTGCCTTTTCTGTAACTGCTGGGAAAATGTGTCCAAGCGTAGGAAGTATAGTGGACATGAAATAACACTCACACATATCCATCTGTCAATATGATGCTGGTTAGTTTTCTTTGGGGATTAGAATATATGCAATGTCAACCCTTTACAAGCCAGGAATAAGAGTTTCACTTCCAGTCTTATCCATCATACAATCTCCCCTCTGTAAAAGGAATCTACTTTTTTTTTCTTAATGCAAATATTATTTTTTACCCCAATACTTTTAGTTCACATCAGCACCCAATTTTTTTGTCAATGAGGTACTATTTTTTTAAAGAGCAACATTGTGAGCCTTAAAAGCAATAAGTAATTGACTAATTTTCCTATTTGGAAGAGAATTTAAACATCCAGTTAATTCAGTGATTGATATAGAATGCTGTTTTTCTTCCCTCATCATTAGAAAAGGGCCTCACTAAAAAAAATAAGAGTGATCAAATTTGTCTTTTAAACATATTGCTGAATTTTGGGCTAGAAATATATCTGAAGGCTTATTGAGTTATTCTGTTTATTCTGTCAAAATAAGAACAGCTTGATCCCTTTGAAAAGAAGAAGAGAACTTTCACAGGAGATTTATTGTTTGCTTCTCTTTAGTTGTGAATACATAGGTATATACCCTGAAGAGTAGACCCTGAACTGACAAAGTAATAAGAGAAACACTGCCTTTAGTTCTGAACTCTTTCAAATCAAACACTATGAATGACCTTTGAAAATGTTATCTTGCCATCTAATCTTGAGTCAATTGAAATAACTACAGTTTGCTTGCTGCAGAATGAGAATGCAGTTGTTCTATGCATCCTAGGTCTTTTCAGGATTTGTAGGAAGATTTGGAGAGATAATATAATGACATAAATATAGTACTAAGCTGCTCTTTAAATCCACATAGCAAAAAATTGATACCAAAATCTGCTTTTTAAAAGAGCAATTAAATGAATTCAGATAATATGACTATAACATCTGCCACTACGGTAAATAAGGATAGCTGTATATTGTCATAATGAAGTTTAGTTTGCAGTTATTTTCTCCACTATAACATCAAAACAAGGTTATTCAAACATAAAATGGTTCAGTTCCAGCATGTATTTTCTCATAAAATATGTATTGGGAAATGGCTGAATATCTCACTCACTTTCCTAAAATCCAAGTCAAATGCCATCTATTAGCCCAATAATAACTTTTTAAGGAAATTACTTGAACAGTAACATGCTTTTATACTATTTCTGACCGAAAAAAGTATACAATGCCTATCATTCAAAGCTGGGTATCCCAGCTATGTATCCACGAGCAAGCATGACTGGCAGTTAAGTCATACCTGCATCACTATTTCTGGAGGAGTTAATAGACTGAGGTAATGTTCAATGCTCAGATAGTCATTAAGTATAAGACTCCACCTAACCTGGGGGTCATTACTGCTTATGTTAATTACAGCAATGACAAATACTGTATGTGACACTCTACCACATCTCCCTAAAGCCATTTCTGCTTCAAAACCTCCCTCAGATCCCAGATCTATGATGACATCTGGCAGTCAGGAACAGCACATATGAGTGTACTTACTTTATCAAGGATAAAACACCAAATGTTTGAAGTGACCAGAACCACAACTAGCTAGCAGGCTCAGTCTGTAATTTTATCATGACACCAAATATCCCTGCCCACATAGTCACTTATTATCTGCTGTAAATCTCCCAGACTTACATTGTTCAAGAAGTATATGTGTGCCAACGTGCTTGTACTTCACCAACCTAAATACAGTTTCTCAGTAGGATACAGATCTCCTGGGCTCTGAGGATTAAACAGATTAAGGAGGAACTGCTCTGAACTGTTTTGAAATGATTTAAAGGAAGACTAGCTTTCATTGTTATTGTTTGTTTCACTGTAGAATCTAGGGTTAGCTACTGTACTTGCAACACAAACATCTGCAGTTTTTATACCACATAAGAACCTTCTGTACTGAAAAAGTCTGAGTCTTCATGGGCAGCACGAGCAAAAATAAACGACATAAACGTGTAAGGTGATAAGGTGATAAAACAACATCAGCATGTAAATGCCTTTGAAAAGTCTAACCTAAAAATATGCACCCAATATTAACTCTCAAGTGAGAGGGATTTGAAACCCACATAACCTTCAGAAACTTAATAGTTCACACTGCTGTTACAGTCTCAATGGAGATACACTGTTACAAAATCATGCTATAAATACCATGGTCATAATCAGGAGACTTGCTCAAGCTGGAATTCTTTCTAACTGGCCTTTATATATATATGCTTATAGATATTTCTATATTTCTATATATATATATATATATAGGTCTGCATTACATTTTGAATTGTTTATGGTGCTACCCTGCAGAAAAGTTGAAAGCTTACGACCTTCTCACACCCTTACTCACTTGTGGGGACCAGCTACTTTATTTAATACCACTGGCTGGAGTCAGTGAGACCATTCCTGTGAGCAGAAGAGTTTGCAGTCTGGCACTAACTGATAGGTATCAGAGCCCACTGCAGAAACTTGCTCCTTTTTTTATGATGCAGCGCATCATAAAAGGAAAATAAGTCCTGGCTTTCTTGAGATTAGTTAAAATTGTCTGCAGATTATGGAGCAACAGCAACTAAAAGAAGTCTGTAAAGATAATGACAATCGGTATGTTAATTTTCATAATTTCATTTCTCCATTTTCAAGGCTGTAGCTGTCAATGCAAACAAGGTCTCTTTACTGGATATAATAGATCAAGTGGACATTTTCTGCTAGAAAAGAATTATGGGAGAATGTGCAAAACCTCTCCATGGGATGATTAATAAAAGAGTAGACATTCTTTCAATATATCTAAGTTTTATAGCAGTCTTCTGCACCGCTTGCTACACACACACTAAAACAAAATTTCATCTGTGAGGTGTCTCTGCTTTTGATGTGTTGTATTATAAATGGTTACACACATCTCATGTAATGTTCATAACAATTTGAGCTCCTTTTCTGAGGTATTTGCCATAGACATCAAGAAAAGGTGCTATGTGACTTGAGGGCTTAACTTGTTTATGGCCATGATGGCTGTTACAATAATATGACAAAATGTTTTATTAGTGTACTTCTGAGTGTTCAGCAGTTCAATGACACTAGCTTGCACATACTTTCTGTAGAGCCTAAGCAAATTACATGGGTTTTAAAAGACACAAAAGGGAGTAGAATTTGATAAAAACTCCCCAGAGGAATCTTTCTTTGCATTTGTATTAATAGTACCTAATATTTTATGCAGGTAAAGAAGGTCTAAATGAAGTGTTAGTTACACCTTTTTTTCAATTTCATAGAACCATAAAAAGCAACAGCATATACCCAGTTGTCTTTATCAAGTTTTGCCCAAAAGCAAACAATAGTTTTAATAAGTCAAGTATTTTACGTTATTTGAAAACCTCTGGAACCTGTCATTGTTACACAAGGCAGAAAAATGACTGTGAAAAAGATTTTTCACTTTTCTGCTTTAAATGGTACATATTATATTACAATTTAAGAAGAAACTTATATTAGAATTAGGCTCTATATTAGAGCTCTATATTAGAAATATAGGGTCCTGAATCTAAATAATTGAGTACACCTAAACATACTTGCTTGCTGATATATAAAACTCATCTGTCAAATGGAAAAGGTGAACAGTGAATTTTTAAAAGATATGAAGTTAAGGTATTCTAGTATACTCCTTGAGCAGATAACTGCAATGGTAGATATAGAGACTACATCAGTCACAGAAGAAGTGATTAGACAGAGTAGGTGAAAATTAAATGACATAGAAAATTAACTAGAACTGCATGTTGACTGGAAAGAATGTCATGTCTGATAGGCTCAGAAGTCACAAAACATGCTTGGAGGATAAGAATGAGTCGGGGTTAAGCAAGAAAAAATTACCTTTCACATTTTATGGAGCAGCTGTAAGAGTACCAGAATTTGATTACAAAACAAACGGTGAAGTAGAGTTGGAATTAGGAGGTTTTAGCTGACACTTCTTAAGGGCTTGTGACAGTTCCTTGAGTATGAAGCATTATATCAATAGGAAAAATAAAAGAATATCTAGAAATAAATTATTACAAAAAGGTAGTAGAAAAAATCTTAAGAGATTCTTGAATAAGGCTAAGAAACAAGCAAAGAGTTTGTTTCAAAAGTTTGTCTCATGGATCTGTCTCAAATTCAGCAACATGATTGAAATGAATCCAAGAAGTTCATTTTTGTTCCATAAGGATATTTAAAATGTCAAAGATATTGAAAAATTACTTAGCTTGTAAAATTAAAAAATTCATCTTCTGTAATGTTTGAGAACAAGACTTTTTTTCAGCTAGAAACACATTCTGATTGAGTTGTCCAATGTATTGATGCTTATGTTATTTTGGGGATACATGAGTAAAACAAGACCTTTAAGAATTTTATACTAAGTTGTCCATTATTTTAAGCTTTTCTACATAATATTCAAGTTTAAATAGATTTTAGAAGGAATAGATCCTTCCTATGGAAGGCCTAGGGGAGGGCACCTGTGTGAGGTGTGAGCAGGTGGAGGACCTGCTCCACATGGTAGCTGAGCTAAAAGACGAGGTGGAAAAGTTAAGAAGAATTTCTAGGTGAGAGAGAGAGAAACGGGGACAGGCACCAGGAAGGGCTCAGCAGCAGCAACAAGTTGGTACAGGTCCCATCCCCAAGCCAAGACATGAAGATGGTAAAGAGCAGAGGAATGGGTGGATAACAGTCCAGGGTCACAGTGGTAACGTGGAACCTCCTCCCATCTTACCCTACAGGTGCCCCTGGCAAACAGGTATGAGGCCCTGAAGGAGATAGGGCAACCAGTGGAGGGTGAGAGAGTGGGTCCCTCCGCTCCAAAAAATGTACTGCAGTCAGAAAGGCCAACTGCACAGCTTGTCACCATGGGCAGGAGGCAGAATACAAGGGTTATTGTTGTGGATGATTCCCAGATTCAGGGAACAGAGCTAGGCCCGATCCTTTCCCAAGAGAGGTCTGTTGTCTTCCTGGGATCCAGATTAGGGATGTCATCAGATGACTTCCCAGACTGGTCCGACCCACGGACTATTCCCTCTTGATGGTCCTACATGTGACTGTGGAGGAAGCGGCAAGGCATAGCCTCTGGGAAATCAAAAGAGACTTTAGAGAGACGGGGCGGACGATCAGGGGCACTGGTGCCCAGATCATCTTCTGTTCGATTCTTCCCAGCGCTGCTGGCAACTCAGAAAGAAATCATAGGGTACAGTCCGTCAATGCGTGGCTCCGTGGCTGGTGTCATTGCCATAACTTTGGCTTCCTTGATCACAGGAAGCCTTATGGGGCAACAGGCATGATGGCATCCAATGGGGTCCATCTTTCTCAAAGGGGGAAGAAGGCACTGGGTCGGGAGCTGGCTGGGCTCATCAAGAGGGATTTAAACTAGATTTGAGGGGGGAGGGGGTATCCGTGGGGTCACAGATGAGATGGTGACTGATGGCCCATCACACCATCCACAACAGTCTAGTGCTGTGGCCTGTGAAGGGTCCTCTAGGACTGAAGAGGCCAATGGGCAAAATATGAAAACTTCTGAAAGCCCACAGAGTCGGGCTGCAGCTGTCCCAACAAGGAGGAGAGGCACATTGGGAGCCCCACTCAAATGCCTCTAACTAAACGCACGCAGCATGGGGAATAAACAAGAGGAATTGGAGTTGCACGTGCGGTTACGGGGCCATGATCTCATTGCAATCACTGAGACATGGTGGGACAGCTCCCATGATTGGAATGTGGCCATGGAGGGCTACAGGCTTTTCAGGAGGGACAGCGAAGGAAGGTGAGGTGGAGTTCTTAATGTGAGAGAGCAACTGGAATGCATAGAGCTCAGCACAGGAGAGGATGGAATGCTAGTAGAGAGCCTGTGGGTGAGAATAAAGGGGCAAGCCAACAAGGGCGACACAGTGGTGGGAGTTTACTACAGGCCTCCTGACCAGGATGAGGAAGTGGGTGAAGCCTTCTATGGGCAGTTCCAGGAAGCCTCCCGAACACAGGCCCTGGTCCTCCTGGGGGACTTCAACCACCCTGATATCTGCTGGGAAAATCACATAGCCAGGAACAGACAGTCCAGGAGGTTCCTGCAAAACATTGCAGATGTCTAGTGGGAAATGTGAGGATTGGGGGCAGTCCGGGCTGCAGTGACCACAAAATGTTGGAATTCACGATCCTGCATGGAGGAACCTGGGCGAGAAGTAGGATAGCTACCCTAGACTTCAAGAGATATGACTTTGACCTCTTCAGGGAGCTCCTTGGAGCAGTCCCCCGGGTCAGGGTCCTAGAAGGAAAGGGTGTCCAGGAGAGTTGGCTAATATTCAAGCACCACTTCCTCCAAGCTCAGAATCGGTGTATTCCCACAAGAAAGAAGTTGAGTAAGCGGGGCAGGAAACCTGTATGGATGGGCAAGGAGCTCCTTGGCAAAGTTAACAAGAAAAAAAGAGTGTACAGCTTGTGGAGAAAGGAACACGCCACATGGGAAGAATATAGGCGCATTGCCAGAGAATGCAGATGTGAAATGAGGAAGGCCAAAGCCCAGGTGGAATTAGAATTGGCGAGGAATGTCAGGGACAACAGGAAGGGTTTCTATAAATATGTTAGCAGCAAGAGGAAGACGAGGGAAAATGTTAGTGGTCTGCGGAATGGGGAGGGGGCCTTGGTGACGGAGGATGCCGAGAAGGTAGAGTTACTAAATGCCTTCTTTGCCTCTGTCTTTACTGCTAAGCCCACTTCCCATGAACTGCAGGGCTCAAGTGACAGAGAAATTAGCGGGGTAGAGGAAGACCTTCCGCTGGTTGAGAAGGATTGGGTTAGGGATCACTTAGGCATATTGGCCACTCAAAAATCCATGGGCCCAGATGGCATGCACCCAAGAGTGCTGAGGGAATTGGCCGAGGTTATTGCTCAGCCTCTCTCCATCATATTTGAGAGGTCCTGGAGAACAGGAGAGGTGCTTGAGGACTGGAAGAGAGCCAACATCACTCCCATCTTCAAAATGGCAAGAGGGAGGAGCCGGGCAATTACAGGCCGGTCAGCCTCACCTCCGTCCCTGGAAATGTGACGGAGCAGCTCATCCTAGAGAGAATCTCCAGGCATATGAAGGAGAAGAAGGTGTTGAGGAGCAGTCAGCATGGATTCACCAAAGGGAAGTCATGTCTGACAAACCTCATAGCCTTCTATGATGGGATGACTAGCTGGCTGGACAAGGGGAGAGCCATGGATGTTCTCTACCTTGACTTCAGCAAGGCTTTTGACACTGTCTCCCATAATATCCTCATACGGAAGCTCCAGGAGAGTGGACTAGACGAGTACATGGTGCGGTGAATCGAGGACTGGCTGGATGGCAGAGCTCAGAGGGTGGTCATAAATAGGGCCAAGTCCAGTTGGAGACCTGTGGCCAGTGGTGTCCCCAGGGATGGGGTGTGGGGCCGTAGACCCTCCTCAGAGTGCTGGGCCCGGTGCTGTTCAACTTGTTCATCAATGACATGGACGAGGGCATGGAGCGCATCCTGAGCAAGTTTGGAGATGATCCCAAGATGAGTGGAGTGGCCGACACTCCGGAGGGCTGTGCTGCCATCCAGAGGGACCTGGACAGGCTGCAGAGTTGGGCAAGGAGGAATCTCATGAGGTTCAACAAGGACAAGTGCAGGCTTCTGCACTTGGGCAGGAATAACCCCAGGCATCAGTACAGATTAGGGGTTGACCTGCTGCAGAGCAGCTCCGCAGACAGGGACCCAGGAGTCCTGGTTGACACCAAGTTAAACCATGAGGAAGCAGAGCCATTGAGCTCTCCCACACTGCTGTCCATGCAACTGACCCATGCCTGACATGGTGCCTGGGGAGAGAGCTGTGGCTGAATGCAGATTTCTGCAGGAATTTTGTGCTGCTTCCTTGTGTCCCAGGGCACTAGGGCTCTCATATATGAGCAGGGACTCATGCAGGGGACAAATGCAGATGAGTTTTGAATAACCCCAGATTTCCTGCCTCAGAGGCCAGGAAATGGCTGGTTTCTCCAAAACACCCCCATTCCTTTGTGAATCCCCTCTGGGGATTTTCCCTTCAAATATGATATCACAGAATCATATAATCAGAGAATCCTTAATATTGGAAGGGATAGAAGTGATCATCTAGTCCAACCTCTCTGCACATGCAGGGTCACCTAGAGCATGAGGCAGAGGATTGTGCCCAAGAAGGTTCACATGATTATTACCCCGCAGCCTCTCCCTTCTTCTCCCACTCCAACCATTCCCTTCAGACATGGGGCAGGGAGCCACAATATCCCCATTCCCTGAGAGCTGGTGTCAGGGAGTGAGTGGTGCTGAGGGAGCCATGCAACGAACTGCTCGCACACGGGATAGAAAGTGAAGCGGTTTATTGATGGGCACAGACGTTGCGGCAGGATACTTGGGTGAGGCCACACGTGTGTAGAGTAGGGAGGTGAGTTTCTACAAAGCCAGCAGTGCCAGTAAAGCTGGTAGTGAAGGATCTTCTGATATTGCTGGTTGTGAAGGAGCAGCCAATGCTGCTGCTGGTGAAGGATCTTCTCAAATTGCTGGCTGTGATGGAGCAGCCAATGCTGCTGCTCGTGAAGGATCTTCTGATATTGTTGGCTGTGAAGGAGCAGCCAATGCTGCTGCTGGTGAAGGATCTTCTCATATTGCTGGCTGTGATGGAGCAGCCAATGCTGCTGCTGGTGAAGGATCTTCTCAAATTGCTGGCTGTGAAGGAGAAGCCAATGCTGCTGCTGGTGAAGGATCTTCTCAAATTGCTGGCTGTGAAGGAGCATCCAATGCTGCTGCTGGTGAAGGATCTTCTGATATTGTTGGCCGTGAAGGAGCAGCCAATGCTGCTGCTGGTGAAGGATCTTCTCATATTGCTGGCTGTGAAGGAGAAGCCAATGCTGCTGCTGGTGAAGGATCTTCTCAAATTGCTGGCTGTGAAGGAGAAGCCAATGCTGCTGCTGGTGAAG
>JAUBOD010000810.1:888964-906193 GCA_032353885.1 Nothura maculosa
CCTGTGCCACATGCTCTAGGTGTGCCTGCTTGAGCGGGAAGGTTGGACTAGATGATCTCTAGAGGTCCCTTCCAACCCTGAGGATTATATAATTTTATGATTCTATGATTTTTACTTTGCTGTCATATACATTTCACATTACTTTCTTATGAAAAACTTTTTTAAAATAAACTAAACTGAGCATAAGAGGTTAATCTTTTATTTTGCCATATCAAATCACAGAATTGCAGAATGGTTAAGGTTGGAATGGACATCTAGATATCAGCTACTCCAGCTCCCTCGTTCAATCAAGAACACCTAGAGCATGTGGGGTGGTATCCAGGTGGATTTCAAAGACCTCCAGAGAAGGAGACTCCACAATCTCCCTGGGCAGCCTGTTCCAGGGCTCTCTCTCCTTCCCAGTAAAGAAGTTCCTCCTCATCGGAGATGGAACTTCCTGTGCTTCAATTTGCACTGATTACCATGCATCCTATCACTGGCAACTACTGACAATAGCTTGGCCTCTTCCTCCCTACATTCTCCCCTTAGGTACTTACATATATTGATCAGATCTCCACTCAGTCTTCTCTAGGCTAAATGGGCTCAGCACACTCAGTCTTTCCTCGTACAACAGGTGCTCCAGTCCCTTAATCATCTTTGTCACTCTCCACTAGACCTTCTCTAGAAGCTTCACATCCCTCTTGTATTGGAGGGCCCAGAGTTGCACCCAATACTCCATGTGCAGCCTCACCAGGCCTCGGAAGATGGGTAGGATTCCCTTGCTCTACCTACTGGCAACGATCCTCCTGATGCAGGCCAGGATCTCCCATTGGCCTTCTTAGCCACCAGGGTACACTGTTACTTGTTGGCAACCGGGACTCCCACATCCTTCTTCAGTGAGATGCTTTTCAGCAGGTCAACCCCTAATCTGAACTGCTGCCTGGGGTTCTTTCTCTCCAAATGCAATACTCTGCTCTTGCCCTTTTTGAATCTCATGAGGTTCCTCTCTGTCCAATTTTCCAATACTCTCCATACACCTACTCTGCAATTCTCCATACACATATATGTCAGGCAAAATGTTCTATGAGACAGGGAGATTGAATCTCCCATGTATCTGAGCAAGTACAGTTGAGAGGATCTTCTGAAGTACTGGAAAAGTGTGAGAGCTCAGCAAACAAGAGGCTTCCAAAAGAACCTGAGACTAGAAACCTGGTGAGTACAACAGACATACAAGCAAAGCTCAGAGGAGTCTATCTTTAAGGAAATCACTGAAAGGTTCTTGGCCTTGGAGAATATCTGAAGAATATCTGAAGAAAAAGACTCATCCTTTCCTTCTTGCAGGCAGGGATTAGCTTAAAGACCAACCTGTGCTGTCCTATTTTGTGTTTTCTCTCATGTATGTATATAAAACATAGCTTTGAGGATTCAAAGTCCTAATGATGTTTTTGGAGAACATACATGAAAATTTCTGTCAACTTGGGAGCCTATCACAATGGAACTATCTTTTTTTTTTAAAAAAAGTGACAGAATATATTATAAACACTGTAATAACTGTACCACTGGGATTTATACTTGAAGTGTAGTTAAATCCTTTTGCTAAATTTGAAAATAGATAAGAAATATTCTCAAATATATGCTACTTAAGGGGAACATATTTAACTTTATAGACATTTTTCACATCTTTCAGCAAATTTTTAGAGTTCAAAATAAAATCTCCTTTATCTTATGTGTATCTTTTTCATGTGAATTGGTGAATTCAGAAGTTAACATGCTTCAGTGTCTCACAGTGATTTGGTCAACAAAGGTACCTCATATTGACAAAAATAAAGTCCAGCCACTCTGCCTCACTCCATGCTGCCTGATACCTTAAAATAATGATTTTTTCCATCAGCACCTCTGAGAGAGTAATATATTGTTACAGATAACTCATTCTCTCATGCTGCTTTCACTCACCCTCCTTTCCTGGTTGTCCTCCTGTTTCCCTTTACTGGAATCTTACCTAATTCTTACTGCAACTGCTCATGTCATTCAATATATATCAAGTGCACTCTTGTTTTGCTACATTTCATGCCTTACATTCTCCACCTCACAGTTCTTGTTAAGGTTGTTGGTCGGGCCAGTCAGAGCAGAGCTCTTCTCTGGTGAGTTACGGAAGGTTTGGCAGATGGTGTGCTGATGTGTTAATTAACTGCCTGATTTGCCTATGATCTTCTCATTGCTCACCTCCTTCTATTAAGAGCTGAGAAATAATGGAAGGGGTTAATGAGACAGAAACCTGTCCAGGTGGTCAAAACTTTATTGCAACTCTTGAACATTAAGCGTCATCTGAACATTAAGCTGTAAAAAGGATGAAAGTGACTGCCGTCATTGCATGTCATCTACACTATAAAACCCTGCAGATTGTGGCAGGATTGAGATTTCTTTGCAAACCCACTCTTTTCTAGAGCAGAGCCAAGAACTAGAAGAGAATTAAGGGGCATATCTTGCAGATCTTGAACTCTGCATTTCTGCAGTCCAACTGTAGCTGTGAATTGTATCTTTGCCAAGAGGAAACATTCTACGAGACCGCAGTTTTGTAAAATTATATCACAACTGCCTAAACCACAAAACAACAGCATATTTAACACTTTCATTGTGGCCTCAAAGCCATCTTACTGTCTTTGAAGCTTAGATGGTCTATGAAGAATCAGTAAATGCAACAGTGCTGTTAACCAGAACAAGAAGAAGACAGCATTAAGTTTGTATTGCCAAATCACCAAACAAAAGGGAGAAAGCGTGGTAGTACAACAGCTAAAAGGAGAGAGAGTCAAAGAAGAGTTTTCTACCACTTGGCCAATCCCACTGCTTTCCCATCTCTTCCTGGCATGTGAGGAAGACTTGTCCCAGTTGAATCCCTCACAGAGAGAGCTTTCTTTTCCCCCTATTTTACCACAATTCAAAACCTTTACTTTCACAGAAATAGCTGTTATCCAGGGATACCCTCAGGTTCTTCTCTTCCAAATAAATATCCTTATCACGTCCATCTAGCAGGTTTTTATACCAGCAAGCAGAGCAACTGTAGAGATAATTTCATCCACATTTTACTGTGTCCTCAGCATTGTCACTTAAGTGTCTTGTGGTGGGTGTCCTGTCATCAGCTTGTACTCAACAAAAGTGAAGCAAATCTGTTATTCTCTCTTTCAGACCTTTTTCCAATTCTGTACTTCTACCACAAGGGAAAATCCCACTCACTCTTTCTCCAATACTGTGTTGCCTGCAAAAATGTATAACCTCTAACACCATGACAATTCTGATAAATTCTCTGATCAATGTCATTTTACTGTTTCTTGTACTCCTCCTTTTGTCTATATTTATCTGCTTTCTCTTTCCTTACTCTTATAGTGAAAATCTATGGTGAATACACTAATGACAATATTTGATAGACCCATCAATCAAAGGTATATTCTTCAAAATAGACCTTTTTATGTCTCCTTACCTCACACACAGCTCCCAGAGCTTAAATGCAATTCAGTCTCTGACCTTTTATTTCTTGTTTCATAATCCGCTAAACTGGAGCTAAAGCTATATTCTTCAGTCTGTGGTCTTATGAGTGAATCTGTCTGGAGTCAGTAGGAAGCAGGTGCAGATCATATGAGGTGCTTAAAAAAGTTGTTCTGAGCCTGTTCTGGATACTTAAGAAAAATCTCTCTCATCCTCTTTCGTATCTCTTCTGGCTCCTAAATTCCTTGGAAAATATGATTGCTAACTACTTTGGTTGGCTTTGGGGAAATTGCTCCAGATTCAGATTTTGAAAGATGTTAAGGCACCACAGAGTGAAATACAGCAGGAATCCAATGTTGAGAAACTGGAAAGGGTCTGCTAGAGAGGATTACCAAAATGGTCCTGGCCAAAGACCAAGGCCAGGTTGACTAGGAGCTATGGAAGGAGCTAGGCTCATTTACTCAGAAGGAAAAAGGGCTAAGGGCTAAGACTTACCCTGTCTATGCCTGCTTATAATTCCTTCATAGACAGTTGCAAATATTATAGAGCTAAACCTTTTTTGGAAGTGACGACTGATATTGCAAGTGGTAGCAGCCTTAGGCTGTTGTTTAGGAGGCTTAAATTTAAGCCAAGGAAGGGAAAAAAATCACTGAAAGGGCATTGCAAGACTGATTTGGGTTGCCCCGAGAGGCTGCAGTCCTTGAAGCTGTTCAGTATTCAACTGACAAAGCCTTGGTCATCATTCTCCAATGCTGGCTATAGTCCTGCTTCAAGTAGAGGAACAGACTTGAGGGCTTCAGAGATCCTTTCTAAACATTACTAAGGGGCTGTGATTCTGCAAGGGCACTTTTTTGAAAGAACTAATACAGAACAGAATTCCCTCGAGCTTTTGAAATATCTTTTAAAAACATCCCTTCATATCTTAGTTTATCATCTGTAAAATGAACATCATACCTCCCTACTTCTCAGGGGAAATATATGAATAAATCAATTAATTAAATATATGAAGCAGCTATCTACCATAGTTATGAATGCCATAAGAAAAATAAATAAATAAATAAATAAATGACAATATGTGACAAAAACCCTCCACTAGTGTGAACTGCTGTAGATCTAGAGAGTAAAACAATATTATACTAATTTACTCCAGCTGAGCTACAAGCCTATGTTGTTTATTCATCCAAATGAGCAATTGTTAAGTTGAATGTTGCTTGGTATGAATTATTAAACTGAGCATTTTTTACACTCTAAATATTGGCTATATAAAGAGGTTCTGTTTACCTTAATTTAGTATTTCCACTGGAGAAATTTTAGGAAGTCATGAAGTACTCCACAAAGAAATACTTTTAAATAACTGTGCTTACTTATACTTAAAACAAGGGACTACTGAGAGCTAATAAACATGCGTTGTTTGCAGGAAGAGAAATTGTTTACCACATTCTGTTAACAGTGTGGCAAAAATTAATATCTGAAAACTCCAAGCTGTTTTAGTCTTTCAAAAACATTTCTATTTTGAGACTGTTACCTTCTACACAAAACATAAGGTCAAATAAAAGACCTTTAACTTGCTTAATAGGCCTCTGTGCGTGCATGATGAAACACTGCATGCAAAGACTGCACAGCCAAGCAAACCACCATAAATTTAAGCAGCCTTTGAACACACCTCCCAGCAGATGGAAGAAAAGTTCATGAAAAGGCCAAGACTGTCATCAAACTAGTGGAATCAGTGCCCATGGAGAGGGCTATCACTCATGGGGAATGGAAAGGGGCCAGATAAAGACGCTGTCACACAATTTTCTTCAGCCTTCCTTAAGAGGAGGACTAATTTCCTAAGCAGCTCTCAGGGAATTATGCTGTCTCCCAGAAAATGGACCATTACTCAAGAACTCACTGCAAGGAAATAGGAAGTACTCTTTAAGATGGCAAGTTAGCTTCACAGATAGTATGGTAGTGAGATTGAATGTGATAAGCATCGTGAAAGGCTATAGATTAAATTAAGTAACTCCTTATTGCTATAGAAAGCCAACTGAACTTTGAGAAAGAACAGATTAATTTAATAGGGTAAAAGATACTGCTAGGACTGGTCAGTAATTAATGAAATTGAAGACTAGGTGAAAGACTGAGAGAAATCCAATAGACTTAAGAGCGTGTGTCAGTGAAATAGCCACAGGCAGTTGGAATAAAATTCCATATTATCATGTATAAATCCTGTTTACTAGATGATCATTCCATGCTAATGCACACTGAGAAGCTGGAGATCACAGTGCTGCTTCTGTAGTTCAGGACCCCCTGAGGGAAGACCCTCAGAGCTTTTTTAATAGTAATAAGCTATATTACTAGATTAAGAAATATAAAATATCACTAATAAGGAGAAAAAAGGCACAAAACACAAACCTCTATTCCAGTTCTAAATCATTCCCACAGGAAGCTGTCCAAAGAAGAACATCTTCGCTCATTACAAGCCACAAGACTTTCACCTCTTACTAGTTCTCCAGCAACAAGAAGGTAAAAACAGAGGGGAGAAAAAATGGTGTGTGGTTGTGCTATTGAACCAATTGGGCTGCTCTGACAACTTCCTTCAGAGCTGCTACAGGGACCAATACAGCTAGTCCCATGTTGACATTGCCCTTGTAAATCTGTTCCTGCCTGCCATGTAGCCACACACAGAGCAGAGCCACCAGCACAGCCATCTCCAGGGCTTCCTGTATGGCAATTCTTCCTGCATACAGGCACGCAGCTTCCAGCCACCATGTGGCCTTGCTGGATGTCAGTAAACAGAATAGTGTGTCTACACTCATGCTGCCAAATGCATTCAGTGTAACTCAGGTAGCTCTTTGGTTTTTGTAATATATAAACTCTTTTACTGTTTGAATTTTCATAATCTGCCCTGCACAAGTCTCATAAAATAACATTTTCAGCTGATTTCCACTACTATCAACAAAAACAACTGATGTGCTTGGACTGTAATAGAACCTATTTATTAGCAGATACTGCGATGGATATTCAGGTATTGAGAAACCAAGGCTATCTGTCTCCTATGTGCACTGAGTGAGGCAAATCACAGAACCACAGAATGATTAAGGTTGGAAGAGACCTCTAGAGATCATCTAGTCCAACCCCCTGCTCGAGCAGGGACACCCAGAGCATGGGGCACAGGGCAGCATCCAGGCAGATTTAGAAGACCTCCAGAGAAAGAGATTCCACAGCCTCCCTGGGCAGCCTGTTCCAGGGCTCTGTCACCCACACAGTGAACCAGGTCTTCCTCACATGGAGATCGAACGTCCTATGTTTCAACTTATACTCACTGCCCCTTGTCCTGGCCACCACTGCCAAGAGTTTGGCCCTTTCTTCCCTACATTCTCCCCATAGGTATTTGTACATGTTGATAAGGTCCTCTCTCAACCTTCTCTTCTCCAGGGAAAAAAGGTCCATCTTACTTAGTCTTTCCTCATACGATAGATGCTCCAGTCCCTTAATCATCTTGGTTGCTCTCTGCCGGAAAACATCCTCATGATAAAACCATTCTGTATTAAAACATGAAAGTTACGTAAAAAGGAGTAAGAAGTACTTTAAGTGTAAAAAAGGAAGATAAAGTAAGAAAAAGATTGAATAAAAATCCCCACCAACAGAAATTGGCCCATTTAATAGAGATATAAATCCTGCATCTCAGTTCAGGGGAGGGATGGCTGAGCCAGGTAAGATTAGACTAGATCAGAGTGCCAGTTTTCTAAAAGTACAAAAGCTGTATGGATTCCTCACTATAAACTCAGGGTCAGAACAGTGTTTTACTGGATTGGAACAATGCAGAGGATTATTTAATTGCCTCTGTCTCTCCTTGGTCTCTAATCCCATTTGTATAGAGAGATGTATCCCTGTCTGTCTGCGTTACAGCAAGTTAAAACATTTCTTACTGGGTTTTCAATATTTCCCATTTATTTTATGAAAATATAGAAAGCTTACAAAATGAGTTAACAGTAAAATAAGAATATGTTTTATGGAAAATAAAGAAATGTTTCAATACAGCTGTTTTAAGCTGTAAGAATATCACAGCTATTCCTCTGGATGAAAGAATTCCTCTCAGTTCTGTTTTCAGGTTATCAGAGGCTGTGGTAATAGATATAACATTTCTCTGAGTACAGGAGGTAGCAGAGAAACATCTCTGTCTAGTCCTTGAGGAGGCTGATATGACAAGAAAGCAGCTGATGTGTCACAGGGGGAACAAAAAAGAACTCTATAAATGCAATTTCCAATAAAGGCTAGTTGGGATATGTGGAGTACTGCCTTCATCTCAGAGGGATTCATAGAAATAAGTCAGATACTAATATTGTAAGTGGCTCTTTTGGCAACTGTGATAGCTACTGGAGCTCTGTCAGTAACTTACATGAAGTTTTAGGTATTAAAGTTACTTTTATTGGCAGATGGAGCACAGGCCAGGAAAGCTATATTTTTTCTCTATTCTTTTCAGAAAGCACTGAGGGCTCTTTTAATTTCCACTTGAATAATCATCAGAAACAGGCATGGATCTGGTTCTGGCTTTCTTTCTTATCTCCTTTTTAAGTAGGTTGTTTTCTTGGATGGCTTTTGAAAATTTTATCTATGTGAAGCGTGTCCTGGTAATGCAGTTGATGCCAATTATGCGCTCTCTGCCTTCTCTTCTGCATTCTGCTCGTTTATTAATTTTGGCGAAAGTGGCTAATACATTGTGTCCTTAGTGCCTGGAAACTGCAGCAGGGGTCTCTAAGCTGCTGAGAGTATTATAGTACACTGTATTCAAGGATCTCTTTCTTTAACTGAGGCACCATCTGGGCAACCCACCACATCTGAGTTTGAGAGCTCCCTCAAGACCAAAACCAGAGCATTTCTAATTAGGAGATGATAGCTGAAGTAAAACAAACAAACAAACAACAAACAAACAACGAACAGCAACATAAAATCTTCCTATAATTTATCTTAAAGACCTATGACAGAGAAATATAGTGTGTGCAACTGGCAAAGAATGACTGAGAGTGTCAAAACATCCCAAAGAAGTTAAACAACGCAGTTGTCAAGCCAGCACCTACAGGAACCCCAAGACACAGCATTAGTTCTAGACTTTCTAGCTTTCGAAGGACACTGTATTTGGTGCTTAAATTAGAATAAAAAGGGGGTAAAGAGGACAGAGGACTAAGAGGACCATGGACATTCTCTCTGCTCTTCAAAACTGTCCAGAAATAAAATAAAGTTTGAAATAAAAGATTTTAGGTAGTATAAGATGACAGCTGCCACCTCTAAAAAATGATAACTATATAAAAGGGGCTTAGACATCATGCAAAGCCTGAAAGAACTGAACTGAAAAGAACTAAACTAAACTGAAAGAACTAAAATTTTCCCACTATCCATCACCAGGCTCAGTGATAAAAGTTGGGTAAACCTGCTCTGGTGGTAGTGTACGCTCACTAGAAGCAGCCTCATTTGGCCCTGCTGAGCCGTCCAAGAGCACTTTGAGATCATGCTACTATAGTTCCTGCCCTGTTCGTATCATCCTAGTGTCAGGTTCCAGCCACCATGTGACATGAGTAATGTGTCTCAACTGCAAAATGTTTTCTCCTTTGATCTCTACTGAGATAGAGAATTTTATAGGCAGAAGGAATTTCATATTGCCAAATTTTAGAGGCTTGTTAAGGGCATGCACTGATCAGACGTGCTACTCTAGACATGCTACTATCAGTAGGAGAATCCTAAAGGCTGATGGTGAATATATTGTAATACCATAGGTCACACTGAGAAAACAACAGAAGGTGATTTTATAAGGCCCACTCACCTTCACCCAAATGGGACAGATGGTTCTAACCAACCAAGCACAACAGAAGGCATTAATCATGGACAGAAACACCATGACCAAAGTCTATCAGGAGAGAAGAGTCAGAGGAGGAAACAAATGGTCTGTGACGCTTGTGTATTATATCCAGCACATGTGGTAGAAAAGAAAGTTCAGATGGGGATCCATTGTTTAACAGAATTAATTCTGATTAACCAGTACCGCAACTGACAAGATTATCTTTTCTTCAATGTTGATACTAAATATATTTTCCTGGGGCTTTCTGTGTAAGTTTTTTAGTATTCAACCTTTTTTTTTTTCAGAAAATTCAGAAAAAAGTGTAAGTAATAACCATGTACCTTATGATTAGTAATGGAATACAGCATATACCTAGACGTAGGTAGTGCTTTTAAAAGGAAAAGTTCTGATTTTTTCACTTCTCACAAATTTATGTAGTAGTTAGTAGCACATGAATGTAAGATGACATGATATTCTTCTAATGCAGAGTAGAGACTGAAACCAGAAACATGTAAATTTACATCAGGACCTAAGTAATGAATCATGTCAACATACTAAATCAATTTCAGTTCTTATAAATGATAACAGATGTGATTTAAAATGTCACTTTTTAGAAGTACTAGAGAGATTGCTATTATTAATCATCTGAAATCAAACATATAATTTGTAAGCTAGTTCAAGTCAGTCAACTTAACAAACTGTTTTTATAATCTTTTCCCAAAGGACTAGAGTCTATTTTAAATAGCTAAACTGTTTTTCTGTTGAAGAGTTGCCACATTTGTCTCCAGAGATGACTGTCTTCCAGGGAAGAGGGTGAAGCCATTATTATGCATCATATTCATTGCACGTCCAAAGTTATCAGTGCAGGCACAGTAGCTTACACTCTCCATTCAGATGCATAGGTGTAAATTTGATACCACTCTTAAAAGCTATTTAATTATTATGGACTGACATTAGAGTGAGTGAAGGCAGAATTTAGTGAAAATGTCTATTCTTTTCCACTAAAACTATAAAGCAAAACTATAAAGCAAAACTCTCAGGCAAGAACTACTAGAAGAAATGTAAAATAAGAGTTATTGATGTGTATACTTTCAGTCTGAGTGTAAGTTGTAAAGACTATGGAAACAGAAGTCCAAAGTTCCTGAGAGAAATGATGGAGAGTAAAACCAGACTGTGTATTCCCACCGCATCTGCTCTAATGTGCACTGTGGGGTTGATCCAGCTTTCACTCTCTCAGTTGCCGAACAGCTCTGGACTAGAGTTGAAAAACTATTATTCTTGTACCATTTTAAAGCATGTGATGACAGAATTGCAGTCTGAAAGGTGTGTGCATTGACAGCTACTGATATGGCCTGTTTTCCTGTTTATTCAAAAGAACATAAATATTCAAGAGCATCAAGTTTATGGAGCATAGAGAAGCACTCCTGAAGCTATTTTACCCCTCCCAAGCGCTTCCCATTCTAGAGTAACAGAGCTGGGATCGAGCTCGTTAAAGTGTGTCCAGCTAGTGACTGGATGTCTGCTCTGTAGAGATAGCTCCCAGCTCTCTCTCTACAGTGGCATATGCAAACACACTTACACAAATCCGTCTAGACAGGGTCCTGGACATCCTCTTCTAGGTGAGCCTGCTTGAGCAGGAGGGTTGGATTAGATGATCTGCAAAGCTCCCTTCCAACCTCAATCATTCTGTGAAATCCTTTCCTACTCATGTCAGGTCACAGTGATTGCTCACTGATGGACATTAACCATATTTTCTGGCTATAGTAACTGTTTGAATGGACTCCTGATCTCTCTTTTTTTAAAAAAAAAAACACCTTTTTTTTCCTTCACTTCTGCTTTTTACCTTTTGTTATTTCTCTTTTCTTTGTGGGAGTCCACCCTCCCTTTACTTATGAAGGTCATCTCACCATCTCTATCTGTAATTTCATTTTTTTTCCTTTGTGCTCTCTTTTCCCCAGCCAGAACTGCCAGTGAGGAGAGCTCAGTAACTCACCCGCAGATCCCCTGTCAATTCAAATGGACTTCAGCAGTTGCTCAAGCTCTCTGCATCATGTTGCTAAGCAACATACTTATCTGAAGGGCTTTTTCTTATTATTATTATTATTTGGAGAGGTAAACTTTTTGTTACATTGCAACCGTTTTAAACATGCCTTCATGACATAATTCCCTGCAGCTCAAAATACAGGAAAACGTTGCTCAGGGGAGTGAAAGAGCAAAGCAAATAAATCCTGCTGCGGTGCAGAGATAATGTGACATTTGTCTGCATGGGTACAGCTATACAAAGAATTTGACAGGTATAACAACACAGCCCTGTGTTTTGTGACTCAGAAAGCTTTGCATACAGAACCTTATCCTGATACTAAGTCTTTACATTCTTTGCCAAGTGACTTGAGGGGGAAGAATTAAAATTAGCCTTAGTTAGATGCTAGGGAAACAGTGGGAATATTAATGTTCTAATTAAAAGAGAGGAATCTTGTATGCCCAGTGAAGCCTGTCTCTAGACCAAGTCTTTGACAGCAGGATAAAAAAAAAGATTGCAATAGATTGGTGCTGGATATTTATATTTCTTTTTCTGTATTTCTTCTAATATTGTTAGACCAAAGCCATAGCTCCCTTTTTACTATGTTAAAACTTACTTTGGGTAAGGCTAAAGAGACAAAGGGGATGAGTTAGGAACTTGGCTTTTAATCCTGTTCTTTCAGAGACTTTCTGTGTAACCTTAGTTAAGCCATTTATCCTCTATGCTTGATTTTGCTGATATAAATTTGAGGTATTTCCTTCCTACCTCATAAGATTCAGGAAGGATGAATCAATACTTTTTTCTGTAATGTCTGGAGATATTTGGGTGGAGAGTGCTATACAAATATAAAGCACATATGAATATCTTAAAAGGCATAGTCAATAAACATAATCTTCTATGGCTCAAATAAGGCACATTTGTTCTCCACTAGAGAGATAATTTTTGTAACCACTTTCAGCTCAACAAAGAGCGTGACCAAATGATTTAAAATATCTACATGAGTTTGGTGCTTATGAAAGATGCCAGTTCAAAAGGCAACGAGATAGCAGCCATTTAACCACAGGGGATTTACAAAGTTAGCATTAAAAAGGCACAAAGTCAGTTATCATTTCTAACAGACAGGACTGCTCCTAATTGTGACTCAGTAATTTTTTCTCCCAATGCCTGTACAGCTGTCTCTCTTAATCCAGAGTCTATTTGATTCATTTGAAGTTAAACAGTCTTGTGCATCTCTAAGGGACTATTTCTCTGCTTAAACTTTGGTATGCAAAAGGGAGATAGGTTAAATAAGACTATGGTCTGTCAAGTAGGGTTTAATTCATATATGACAAAAACACATTTCTACAAAGGCTGAAGGAAGTCCCTTGCTCTAAAAAGTTAAAGAACCAGAGAAAAGGGCAATAACAAGTGGTGCATTTATATTATGTAAACATATAAATTTATATAATATAAGTTTATATTCTCAGCTTTGGTCCTCACAAAAACAATTTGCTTGAACTTAACCAAATTAAATTTGTCAGTAGGAAAGTAAAAAGAAAAAAAAAAAGGAGAAGGAGAAGAAGAACAAGAAGAAGAGGTTAAATATTTAATAAATTAATGTATTCAATTCAGCAGGGCCTTATGACTTTCACCAGATGCACAAGGAAAAAGGAATTAGTATAAACAATTTTGATTCCCTAGGGCTCATGAATGTTCTCATAAATTTAGCAAATTTTGACCAAAGAAGTCCCAAAGGACTGAAAAAGGGAATCATAAATCACTTCCAAAAAAAAAAAAAAAGGAGAAATCAGCAAGATTTTGAAATAAACTCTTAAACAGAAAATTCAAAAGCAGTGGAAGACAATAAGAATATAAGAAAAAGGACACATGAGTGTATTCAGGACTGATTGTGTCAAACCAGTCTAATATCCTTGTGTGCCAATGATGTAAATAGCATAATGAGAGAAGCAATAGATTTTAAAGTGTCTTGTTTTACTAAGGATTCTAAAACTGCCTTTCAATATATTCTTCTAAAAGGACTAAGGAAGTTTTAGTTTCTCTTCTACTGCAAATACAAGCATCAGCAGTTACAAGACACACTTTGTAGTAATAGGCAGAAGCAGTAGTGCCTGTTCGTGACTGTGCACCCAGGAAGACCTGTGAAGTTGTAGGCAACAGCCAAGCCCTTTAGGCTTAGCTATGGGAGAAGGAAGGACAATGCTGGACATGCAGCATCACTGGCGGTGAATCACCTGTGAGCTAGAAGAAAGGTTCTTCTCTTGAGCCTGCTCTGAACATAGAAATTGGCCAGTTGCCAAGCAAAATTGAATACAGTTTCAGCTCTGAAGATCTTCTGAAGGACCTTAAGGCTGGAACTGAGGTGACTGGTCATGAATGACAGAGGAAAGTTCCTCGAGCAACATGGGATTTACTTTTCCAAAAAGCTTTGGGAGTCACCCAACTGTTACAATGAACGGTCTGAGTTCCTATCTTCCCCTATATTGTAAATATTTGGCATAATAGCATTAATTACTCTTTATAGAGTGAAGAGTACATCCACTTAGAACAAGCAACAGCATAGCTAATTATCAAAAAACAGCGTCTGCTACTAATGTCCATGTACTTAAAAGAAGATTAATTCTTTAGAATAGCAAAAGTCTGTATAATTAGGGGTAACAGCATCCAATTAAGGGGCGAAAAATAAAGGAATCAGAAAATATCCCTGACAGTGAAGTCTCATTGGCTGAGGAACAGCATCTCAAGGAAAAAGGTGCATGCTCCATCTTTTGTTCAGTCTGCCTTCAGACATTCAAAACGTCAATAATTGTTCAATACAGAGCAACCATGCACTAGCACACAATGAGTTACAGGCTTTACTTCTTATAGCTTCTGATTTCATATTTCTTGAATTCAAAAGACAGAGTATGACATAAACTGTACACACCATTGCTTATATTGTCAATGTAGATTTGACAAGTCAGAAAGAAAAAGTAATAGATATCTACATATCTTTTGCATTGATTTATTCGTAGTTACTCTAGATTTCAGCTGCACTAAAAATGCTGATTTCCACCTGAGGTTGCAGCCATTGCTTTCAAATCAGCAAGAGTGTTCCATCAATGTTTACAGATATTGCCCCCAGGAGAAAAAAAGTACAATGTAAGCATCTAAAGAAGCCAAAGCCAAAGCTGCAATAGGATATACCTTCCTTTTGGCATGTCTTAAATTAATCATTTGTTATTCCTGTAAATTAAAGCTGTGTCAGTCAATCAATTTCTTCAGTGACTGCCTGCAAGTTGCTGACAATTTTTCAGAAATGGGTGACTTCAGGAACTGTCAAAGGACAGTCTGTGCTCAGTATCTCACCAATCTTATTTCTTACCTACAGCCACTGGAGGCTAATGACCCGATTGTGCTGTGCCTGCAGTCTCCCTAGCCTAACGTTGACATGCTGTCAAGATATAGAATCCAGGTTATAATCGCTACTATTTTTTTTTCTTCCCAAAATATACTAGGAATTAAGTGGGAATGATGGGAAGAGACAACACTTTGGAAGTGCCACAGCTGTTGAAAAGTAAGGGATATTTTTTAAGTTATGTCAGTATATACCATGATCATCAAGAACCAAGACCTTCTCTGCTAGCACAGCTAGGCTACAGTGCAGCCACACAGAACTACACTGCCCATACAGGCTGGCCGTTCCTTAAAGGGGATTATATTCTATATAATGTGTTTGGGAGATATAATATGTCTATAGAAATGTGAAGATCTCTGTTTAATTGAATTAATCTTTTAAACATAGTATATAGAATATATTCTCATTTGAATAGTGGAAGGCCATTTTGACTGAAAGCTAATGGTAAAGACCAAAGTTGTATCAGATTCACTTATCATTAATAAAATATTTTCTTATTCTAAAAATGAGAATTTATTTCTAATAAGATTATATCTCTATGCAATCTACTTTATCAAGTTTGTATCATATACATTCTGTAGCAAAAATTATGATTCTACAAGAACATTGAAATCTGAAGTAAAGAGTCTTCAATTATAAATCTGTTATAAATAGAGCTGATATGATGACTATTCATATTTATAGGCTGAAATGTATAAGACATTTTTTTCACACCTTGGTTCAACTTGGTTCAATTCAGCCCCACTAGCCAACTTGAAACCCCAGGAAAATAAGTAATACTCAAACTGTAACAGAAATAATAGTTTCTGTAAGAAAAAAAAACGTAGGGATATTCTCAGAAATCTAACTGAAATCTCAGTAAAACAGAAAAAAAATCAACTTTAATGCTCTGCCATTTTGGACTGGCAAAGGGCAGAGGGAGGGTGTCTTTTTTACCAATACCTTATACTATGTGTTTCTTTATTTAGCACCATTATCTAAATCTTAAATCACATTGCAGACTGCTTAGGATTCAGCTCATTGGTTAGCAATTAACCTACCTTGCCTTTAGTCATAAACATTTACCTCCCAGCCCTGCTTTGATATATGAATCAACAAGTCTGGGAGACTGAAACTCACACCAGATTTAATACCTGAACAAATATGAGGTTCTTCTACTTATAAGCCTTTTAGACTAAAGATAGCCCTTAGTCTTTGAAGTATACTTCCTTCTCGAAGATATGTTAACCTGATAAAAAACTGTGACTTAGTTCACCAATAAATTTAAGATCTCACACAGCAGGCTCACAGAGAGGATTCCTGCTGATTTGCTGCCAAGTGTCAGCCTGTGTGATTGGCATATCCCCATATCCACCGTTGGCCAAGAAAGCTCTCCAGCTTTCTGCTGACCTGGTGAGGCACCTCAGGGTGATGTGTGTCTCCTTTCTGCTTCTAGGGGTGCAACTTGCCAGTTTAAGAAAGAAAGGAGCACAGCATATATGTGTTACACTTCCTTGATGCTAGAAGAGACCTGTCTCACTGGTCCTTCTGCTGGGACTACCCTTGGGTCAGCAAGGCACAAGTGAGATGCACACCCAGGAAGGAGCTAGCCAGGACATAATGTTGGATTTCTGTCCCATCTCCATTTAATCTTGCCCTGTGTCTAGCAACTGCATTTGCCCAGTTCTTGTCATTTAGGGTGGAACTGGTCAAAGCCAAGGGAGGGAGCAGGGAGAGCATACATCCTTTCTAGCAATTGGGATGAGAAACTATTGTACACATTCCTGCAGCAGGGTCAGAACTGAAGTGAAAAGCATTTATTTTCTCCAGGCCACTTTTTTTTCACTCCCTGTCTTTCCTGAAGAACAGCATTCCAGGAAGAAGCGATTAAACAAAAGAGAAGACAAAGTAGAGATTCTTGGAAAAGTTAGAGGGGCAGTGATTTAGGAACATGAGGAACTTGAGCTCAAAGCATTTGGCAGATGTTCCAGTAGCAAACCCTGAATGAGACAAAAATCAAAATTTTAAAAAAAGCCTTTTTTTTTTTAAATAGTGCTTTTGAAACTCTAATTTTTGGAGACCTAACTGGACCTAGATGAAGCATTCCTCTTTTTGAGTAGTCAAAATTTAGAAAGAAATTTGTGGCCTATTTAAATTACTAATATCTGAATTACATTTAATTACCAGTTGAGTACAAGCAATTGATTTGCCTTCATCATAATGAAATTACTAAGATTACTTTAAAAAAAGTCTGGAAATATTTCTTGGCTTCTGTACAGACAGTAGAGGTAAAACAAAGACAAAATAGCCCATAAAGCAGTTACAACCTTTTCAAATTTCTCCTAAAGAGGAAGATTTGAAAAGCAAACTATGTTTGTACAACTAGGGACATTTCTGCAAGATTAGAAACAGCTTATTCAACAATGAAATTCAACAATGACAAGTGCAGGGTCCTGCACTTGGGGAGGAATAATTCGGAACACCGGTACAGATTGGGAGTTGACCTGCTGGAGAGCAGCCCCGCAGAGAGGGACCTGGGTGTCATGGTGGACGACAAGTTGA